>FLMG01001283.1:0-28222 GCA_900088475.1 Hyphochytrium catenoides
CGGGGGGAGTGTAAGGCTCAAGGTTCAACAATCAAAAGCAGCTGAAAGAAATAGAAGGACGGAAGGTATGCTTTGCACCCGGCTAAAATGGGGCGCTACTACGTCTTACTGATAGTACCTGGTCTCTATCTCCTCCCTTTCCTGGTCCCTTTGTGACTCCAGGCATGTCTGGTCACCCTCATCATCTATTCGAGCTCCTGGTAAACAGCTCTCGATATCCTCGGCCCTTTGCATATGCCGCCTGCAGCACAATTACCAGTGTTCATTACAATGTGGAACAGATCCTGGCTTGCGCCGTAAGACGTCTGAGCTACTCCTGCGAAAGGCACGGCTTTTCCGTACATGGTTTCCCAGTACCTACGCGTGACACCCCTGCATTACCTGAGACGTATTGCCGCTTCGAGAAGTCTCACGCTTTCCTCTTCACTTTGGACTTCCCCTATCTTGTTGCTTAGGATGTCGAGCAATCTCTGGTCGCACTCCATTTCTTCTATAGTTAGTGGTAGTGCAAGGTATGGCGCAACAAGATATGGCGCAAGGGGGTAAGTAGGCTGAGGGCTAACGTAGAGATAATCAGAGCAAACGTAAGCGCGTGTAGAACGAGAGTGGGCCTAAGAATTCAAAGTCCCGACATCAGCTGATATGAGTACCCTGCATTACCTTCTCCTTTGTTCTCTTGCTGCACAACTGCGGATGCTGAGGTTATGCAATCTAGAGCATCCCAGGCATTCAGAAAAATGTTGACTTCCTTACTGCCTTCTTCAGCACCGTCATGAGCTGATAGCCGCGACAATGCAAGGGCACATAGCCTCTTCTTATCGGACAAACTCGTATATCCACTTTCTCCGACAAGCGCCTGCGAAAGGCTGGATATAGCGTGAAGCACAGAGGACTCAAGGGACGAACTCGGCAATGACAGAAGAGATATGCAGAGCTCCCCCGCAGCATCGTAATCTCCTACTGCATGGGCAGCGACAGCGATCTTGACCTGCAAACCGAGGGAAAAAAGCAACAGTAATGAGTTACAGAGGAAAGATGATGGACTGACAGGAAAATGAAAAGATAAAAGAGCTGTTTCCTTAAACTTTGATAAGATCTTGAGAACCCAATGAGATGTCAACAACACAACGCTGGGTCAACTAAGAGTTTTCATTATGTCACCTTGATCTGATGCAGAACCGGCTGAGAACTGAGGCCCAGGAGAGCTGCTAGTCGCAACGTCTTCAACCCGGGCGGGCTGGGAAGGCCTAGAGGTCGTAATTTAGCCTCCACAGTTTAAGCTAATGGCCACACTGATAGCACCAATGTGCATATCTCAGATGTGTAAACAGCTCTAACTTACCGCCTATGACTTTGCGTTTGGAACACTCTTTCGGACTTTGTTTCAGAGCTCGGTCAATTACCTGGAGAGTCACAAAGTAGGCAAAGAGGTCAGAGCTGCCTTGGATTAGAGGTAAGAGAAGGATGGAGCGTAGAATATCCTTAGCACTGTACTTGCCATCATCTTGTCACTTTGTAGCCGAAGTTCCAGAGGCAGCATCTCAATTCGCAGCTCCTCCAGCAGTCGCACGGCTTCAATTAAGTTGCGCTCGGCCGCGATGTCAGGCGTAGAGTAGGATACCAGAGAGAGGATCTATACATTTTCGTAGAAAGAAAGAGGTCACTAGGCGAAAGTACATTTTGAAGCGAAGACAGCACCCAGCCGAAATGATCTATGCAGCAATTGTCATCAAAGGCAAAACCTCCGCACCTTCGAAGCTCTCTCTAGGTCCGCGGTACCATTGCTACCATTGAACTCTTCTCGCGCTATCGTTGATGTACCAAACAAATGGCAACATAGACAGCAGGAATAATAGAAAGCCGCCGGAAGGGGAAGTTAGGAGAGGGAGTTGGAGGAAGAGGCACTAGCCCCGCCTAGATGATTCAAATCTTACCAGCACGCAGAATAACCTCCTCCATCTCAGCTGCCGAAAGAAGTGAGTTTTGATCATCCATGATGGCTTTAACCACCTAATGGCGTAACATCAAAGGGCAAAGGGACGTGGTTAAGGACACATTCGACAGCTGACACGCGGTCCCCTTTAACCCGACAAGGAATGCCCAGGACGTCAAATTGAGAAAGTCAATGTAAACACGGACCCAAGGAACGGAACCACAAAAGACCGATGGAGACTAAGCGATGTTGTGGGGCCAGGAGTGGTCTATGAGAAGAATAAGAAGAAGGTGAAAGTTCCATGATGTCTGGAAATAGATGAGAAGCTTTTGAAAAGGCCTACTCTTACCTCAAAAGCCTCCGCGTGTATCATTGCCTCCACGACGAGCTTAAATAGCTCACTCTCTGGTATCCAAATGAACGCATTCTCCCTAATAGAGCACACATCTTCCAACACTTCCTGCCATTTCTCGCGAATTTGAGGTCGGGAGCGACTTGCCGAAAGACAGATTAGCTGAAGGGTCTCCCAGCCCGTTTTGGGTCCTTGATTAGAGATTGTTCATGGTGAGAGGATGGAGCTATTTACTTCCTACGTTCTCATTTATCTAGTCTTCTCTCTGGGTCCCTGATCGCCGCATATTTGAGGCATACCTGCACCTCCATTAGTCTGTAAGGCGCTGCCCCTGCCCTTATACAAATGCTCATCTCCGTTTGTCTGAGCAGCAATCTCGGTAGCCTCCCTGAAGAAAGAGAGTGGCGGAGAGACGCCGTACTTCATCATCACCTCTAGAGCATTCAAGTGACCATGCATTTCGTCCACTTGTACTTGTAGCTGACAAAGCCTAAAGGCGGATTCCACGTAAGAGATAGGTTGAGTGAGAACACGTCTGGAACTATGACACAGATAATGTCGTTCTATTTTATCTACCTCGGGTTTCTCCTCTCTTCTTCCTCATCGCGAACTGGCAGGCACTCGAAGATCCTGAACAAATAGTCTAGCTCCTTGCCGGACGGGCAACCATAGCAGCAGCTAACGGACAGCTCCAATAGGTCAACCTGTCCTTTGCAGATTAGCGTGAGTCAACTCTCCGTACACATCTGGCACGATACCGGTCTAACGATTATCCTCTTGTCAGGTGGATCGGTCGGCTTGCTGGCCTCAATGACTGCCGTGGCGACACGGATGCCCTCCGAGGATGCTAAAGTGAGACGCTTCAGGTATTCCGATAGGGCCAACAACCAGGCGGTCTGTAGAATAAGCGAATGTTATTGCCCAGAGCCGGGACAAGTCCCAGCCAAAATAGGAAAAAGGTTGGGCTTGACGAAGAGGTGTTTTTCACTAGCTAGCTGACCCACAGCACGTGCGTATATTTCACCTCTACCAATCTCAAAATAGTAAACATGATACCAAGCATGACCAGGAAGTGGAAGAAGTCTAGAACATGGTTGATTAACAGCGAAAGTCAATGGGTCAGGAGAAAAAGAAACCTATCTACCGACAAGAGGCAAAGGGAATGGAACAAGCAATGAAGCCAACGCTTAGAACTTACAGCTGCTTCCGGCTCGTCATCCGCCATGAGAGGATAAATCCTCTGTCTGATCAGCCTCACAACCGTCTCTGGACTGGCACCAATGAGGAGGATAGCCACTTTCTCTTCTTTAGTCATTTGCCTCCATTCTGCCAGCGATAGCCTATCATCTACTCCTACGTTATAAATAAGATGAAATAGTTGGCTCATATCCTGATAGAGCTTGAGCATTTCAAGATAGGGTTCCTTGATGGCAGAGCTTATCTCGGACGTTGCAGTTTCCTGAGCAGCCTCGAATCTGATAGCCAGAAGCAATATAGAGTGAGGGCATAACATAGAGTGAGGGCAAGAGAAAAGAGATGTACGTAACGCAAATCAACCCCTAGCAAAGATATGCACAAATGGTTTCACTTAGATTTGAACGCTATAAGACAACCATGCATGGAACTAACGGCGAGCTAGGGAATTGGATAAGAAGGAGTCGATATGCATTGGATCGCTTACCCTCCCATCCTTTCGATCCCAAGCCGTAGCAGGTCATGTGCATAGTCAAGCTGCCCTGCCACTCCTTCCAACGTCTGTGCTCTGTCGCAGTACCATTGACATATTGCACCCGAAGTGGAGATTTGGGCCTGGAACCATGAGGTCCGCGAGCTCAGTCAGATCAAGAGATATGCTAAGAGATAGAGGAGAAGATGTCGGGCCAGCATATAAACACTGAAACTGGACGTTTCGACAATTGCAAACTATTCATAGCAGAGGTATCACACCAGACATGAAAAGTGTAGCAAATCTCCCTCAGACAGTCCGTAGACAACACCCCTACATGATTCACTGCATCAAAATTATCGAAGAGCTCGTCTCCTAAGACTCCGCGATACTTCAACAATCTTTGCCATTTGCCAAGCTCTGCAGAAGTCAGCAAATGGCCCTGATTGACGATCTTCCCATCCTTGTAAGTCCATGCCTATGTTGTTCAAAGACGAAACAGGCACAACTCAGTCTGGAGAAGGAAATGGGGAGGACGTGATACGAATAGTTCCGGGGACGGAGACCAAACCGTACGGGACAATGGCAATAGGTGCTACGATGCGTATCACCCTCATAGCCCTGAAACCAGGACATAACTAAACCAGACGTCATCCTTTAGGCGAGTCCTGGATACAGCAGGGATAAAGAAGAACTTTAAGACAGTTTCCTCACCAATCCTGACCCTTCTGGGCCTATCGCAGGGAGGATGCCTTTGTATAGTGAGGGAGATATCGTCTCCGGGATGACAGACAACACTTCCAGGCGCCGCTGAAGAACTTGACCTGGCATGTGATGGCACAATAGAAAGAAAGAGGGCCGGAGACGTTATAGCTGCATTAACAGAGATGGGGTAAGGGCCATCAACGCTACCTCGATCGGTCTCAAAGAGAGCAATAAGTGCAGGTATCCGTCCTTCCTTTGCTAAGCTCATCGCTGTGCTCCCCAAGTCTGCGTCCCTGAATAGGGCGAAGGACTGCGTGCTCCATAGCATTGGGTTCACAGGATTATCACTCCGCCCGCACTCAGCATCTCCCTTTCCAAATATTGGGACTGCAAATGCTTCTGATTCCGCTGCAACGATTTTCTCAAAGACAATCAGACGCTCACGATAGCGTTCGATCCGCAGGCGCAGAGCCACCAGCTCCAATTGCTCAACCGACAGAGTGACATCGTGTTCTCCTCCTTTCTTTGTCTCGTTACCCAAAATATTTTCCAGGAGGTAGTTGGTGCGGGTGAGAATAAGATCATATAAGTTGACTGTGAGCCCAGGGCTCTCCAGCAGCTTTTGTGAGCCCTCCATCAACAACCATTTTATGTTGCTGACTTTCGTGAGATAGAGATCCACTGCATCCTCCCTGCGCGTGTGGACAGAAGCAAAGTGGCATGTGCAATATTAGCTTGAGCTGCAGAAGTGGCTGAGTCGCATGGCCGCTACAAAAGGACGGTCTGAACCAGAGCCCGATGACGTAGTCCAAAAAATTGACACGAAGAAAGAGAACAAGCTGAATTAACAGAAGCTAAGATCTACGTCTACCTGTTTTGATGTTTGAACCATTGGCTGATATAGACAATGTCGGGGTCTAAGGCATACTTCTGCGCGTGCTTAAGGGCCACGTCAAACTCTTCGTTCTCAATCTTCATTTGCAGATATTGAGACGGGGTGCATTCGTTCAGCAAAAATAGTTTGCAAGAAAGTGATCCTAAGGGGCAGAGACAAGAGGAGGAAAGAGAGAGAGGCGCATGAGCGGCAACTACCGTTAGCAAAAAAAAGTAGTGATAGGGAGGTGGTCGAACAACGTCATGAGCAACAATGGAACTTTGTACGGTTACGGAAGAGCAGCTTAATACCGTCAGAGAGTGATAAAGGAAGAGGTATGGCAGACATTTGCATTCCGTCGTCACCTGTGTGGTCTTGGCTCAACTTTGACATTTCTTTCTCGTCTAGGACGAACATTCGCCCTGGAGGACCTCTTTCAATGCTCAGACTGCCACCAAATTCCGGTGGTGACTCTCCTAGATGATTGTCCAGGCCCGGGAAGGAGACGACTGAAAGGCGCCCTGATGCGAAGGCGACAAGTAGGAGCTCATTGCTCCACCACATGATCGTGCCTACACAGCTATCACCTCCCTCCTGCTTCTCTGTTTCTGAGATATGAACCCACTTCTGTACGACACTGCCCTCCACCTGTGGCCCAAAAGCAGATTAGAGGATTGGTACCTCGGGCACCATTGCCGACCGACTGACCCGAACCACGAAATAAGGCCGTTAGTCCGCCCAGATGACGCTTATGGACCGAAAGGAAAGGCGAGAAAAGGGTAGTATAGCATTTATCGTACGAAAGCTCCCTTCTCTTACCGTCTGCACAGTCAGACCTCCCGAAAAGTCCAGCGTGGCTAGGAGTTTGCCATTTGGAGATAGGTCAATCCGCATCAGCGTTCCAGGGTGGGGAGGGAGCGGGGCTCCCAGCAGAGTCTTTCCCCAAGAGCCTTGCGATGCTGCATAGTTATGATTAGAAGGGGCTGGTGAAGAAGCAGATTAAGCGTTTTAGGATCTCAAGACGCGTTTGACATGGAGACGCACAGGAATTGGGAAAGGCTAGACTGCCGATATCAGCAAATGACACGAAGAACGGGGATTAATTGTGGCACAGGCGATAGCAGAAAGCACAGCCATGGAACTGCATTGTACATGAAGGATATACACAGCTTGAGCGAGAAGAACGTATATAGATGATAGAGACAGGCCATCTGAGTGCATCATCCCGCAAATGAAAGACGGGGGAATCAAAGAACAGAATTTCACCGGTGCTCTTTAGGGCAGAGAGTTCCTGATCTGGTTCCCGGCCAGCAGTCGTGAAGTTTAAGAGCTCATAATAGGGTGCCTCGTCAGTCAACCTCCAAAAAGAGATCCCTGAGGCGTTTCTCAATCTTTCCGCCTTACTGGGAGACACAATTCCACCCGCCACTGCCAGGATACCTCTCTCGCGGTCCAGACACATAGCACTGACTCCAGTGTGCCACTCGCTGGTGTCAATTAGCGATTCCTTGGCAGTGTCATGGGCCAGCTTAGGCCGTCCAACTTTCGTACTATATTGTCCATCGTCGTCGTAGCGGATAGGAACATGGAGCCTCAAGAGCTGGCCCTCGCCATTTAAGACCAGCAGCTCTTGTCTTTGGACACCCGAGGTTGGCTGGATGGAGAGCCGAAAGTCCAGGGCAAATATAGGCCCTGGATTAAAGGTGCTGCACACGTGGTGAGGGTGAAAATCGAGAAGCTTTCGCCCCTGCTGGTCCACTAGAGTGACCAGACCTACACTATTCGCCACCGCCACCAATTCTGAATCAGTGCTCCAGGCGCACTTTACGCCTTTGGGATCACCGAGGGCAGGCAAGCGCACAATTCTCTATGAAATATGTCAATGATTTTCGTCAGAAAAAAGCTCGCACTAACGACCAGAGAGGAGGGAACGAGACGACAAAGGTGGATTAACGCTATCAGCGGCTCAATGAAGCGACAGAAGGTAGCTGAAGTGCGGCATCAGACAACCCTCAGTGCCGCACATAGACTGGTCTGTAACTCCATCCTTACTCTGATGAAAACGTACCTGATGAGACGGAGAAAAGCCAGACGCTGCGCTTAGCAGACAGAGACCTCTGTTCTGCACTATAGCAATGGTCGTCGCGTTCGGAGAGGCTGCAACTTTGATGGAGGTACTGAGCCTAGACAAGTAGTACGACAAAGCAAGGATTTGGTCTTGACTGGACGAGAAAGGATGCAGCAGACGATGCGCTAGGGCACGTAGGAACCCCATTTGAACGAGCTCCTCGCCCGGCGAGGGCTCATGTCCAGCGCTATCGACATCCCATTGCGCCAGAAAGGTGACATCATAAAGCATTCTCTTGGCTTGCATGCTGACGGTCTCCTACAAGAGGCATGATGGTCATCACCTGCCCTTTTAAGCACATCGATAGGTCCGGTCACCTTACCTCAGACTCATCCGCCATGGCTGATGGCACCTATCGCTCTTCTGCCACTCCTACCAACCAACACTCTACGAGCTCATCATGTCCGCACTGCTCTTAGTAGATACCGGAGACCACTAGGAGAGCCTGGAGCTTCAGCCCTTTAAATAGTCAATCACCTTAGCGTCATGACTTCTTTCTTCTGGCCTCCGAGTGGGCTCTCTAGTCACCCTGTAACCTGAGAGCAGCTCAATATGCTGGCACGGCAATAGCGAACCTGGAGAAGCTCAAAAGCTGGCACGGTCTGCCGATGAAGGCGGAGATGATGTGAAGATCTGTGCTTTTTTACCTTTGTTTATTTCAAGCGGCCGGATTGAAGGATTCAAGTGAGGGCACCTTTGTATTAATGTAAAGATATCTTTCACAGGCATGAACTCCTGAAACATTTCAGTATTGAAGCACCGCCCCTAACAGCAATCAGAATCCACATCACGCTTCGTTCTTATATATTTTACAAATAAGCTTCATCAGCAGCCCCCGCCGCGCTTCTCAGAGCTATACTCTCCAAGAGCCTGCACAGCTCTCCTATAGTCTGCTGAACGAGCCGTTGGCCTTTGAACACGGTGCTCCTTTAATCAGGCATGGACCCGATGGAGATCAGTAGGGAAGTTCGCAGACTTCCCTTAGGCAGCTGCAAGCTTCCGCTGCTCTCGCAGAGCCTTGAACCTTTCGGCCAGTCGATCGTCAAACGTTCCCGCGACAAGCTGTGCAAGGACGTAGTTAGAATGAAGACGTAGGGACTAGAAGCATCTGCTGAAGCTCTGACCTCTCTGCTGCGCTGGTTGATCTGTGGTTTGAAGGTACACTCTGGAGGCGGAGCCATCCTCTCTTCTCGAAGCTGCTCTAGCTTCTGCTCGAACACTTCACGTAAGGTGCCTTCATAGCCATGGTGACTCAATGAGCTGGCTTACCTCCTCTCTCAGGGCCATGTCTTCTTCCACTCTGTACATAAAATCATCCTTAACCTCATTCTATGGCATCCAAAACACGTTAGAGCCTGCGCTGCCTTCCAGTACCGATTGCGTTGTCTTACCCAAGTCTTTGCCTCCATTGGGACTTTGATAACCTTTCCTGTCCTTCTATCGTATAAGCACTTCTCAGTGACTCTGAAAGGTGGCCGTGTCTCCCTTTCCAGCTTTTTGATGTTCTCTCGCCTCCGCTCCTCACTAGAAGTTGCCCGCTTGAAGAACTTCTTCTCCACCTCTCCCTGGCATGAAACAATTCATGGATGTAAACGAGACGCGAGGTGTCTTAGGGGCAGAGGGCCGGCTAAAAGGAGATAGAAAGACGAGTAACTCAGTGGTAGAACGGACCAGACAGCGAAAGGGAGATAAGGGCTTCTGAGTACCCAGGTGGTTGCGCTTCGGTACTCCACTGCGCAGTTTTGACATTTCTTTCGCTTCTGTATGACTTCATCGTAGGACTGTACCATCCCACACTTCGGACATGTCTGAGTAGGTCAAGAAGCATTATACAGTCTTCGCGGCCAGTCTGCTCTTATAACAGTATGCACTCTTACCTTTTTGTCCAACTTCTTGGCATACTCTTGCTGACCTTGGGCCTTGTTGAGTTCCTATTTATAGAAGTTAAAGGAAGAGGGAAGTTTAGAGCAAAAAGAGATGCACAACGACTCATCCCAGGGCAAATGGTGATTTCTGTAACCTCTTCACGACAAGAACCATTCTAAGAGGAGCAGATTGTGCCATTTTATATCAAGTTGCTTTGCCTTACCGCCCTCATATTTCTGGTGTGTGTGTCCATCCTCCTCACGAAGTCAGCATCCATTCCCGAGTCGCCTTGGTCTTGCAGCTTTCGTACCCTCGGTTTGAACGTGCAGTTTTCCCTGTCATCCTCCTTGGCATAAAGACTGGAGAAAGAAGACGCCCGAGTTCAACGATGGGGAAGGGAGCGAGGTATTCAAGGACTTAACAAACCTTGTCGCTCTTTGTCTAGAGGATGGCTTGGCCTTAGAGAGCCTCTCAACCGTTTCCTATTCATCAGTAAAGATAAGTACTATAGAGCTTGTTTGGAAACTAGACGTTCTTTACCATTGGTGAGGTGTCTAGCGAAAAAACACAGTTCAGTGTCTACAGCAGGCAGGTTCTCACTAGACAAAGCCGCTTACCTTGTCGCTTTTTCGGAAGTTTTTGCGGCACTATCGTCCACGTCTTTGCTAGAAGACGGGCCTGGGAGGTGGATAAGGAATCGAGACCAGAGGTCATGGCTCTCGAGCGCTGTGGATGCGTGGGCAGTGATGCTCTCAACTTTTTGGCGGCTAGCCTTTGCTGCATTGCTTGCTGGTGACGAGTTTAGACGAAGCGAACATGGAAATGGCTAACCCAACATCACTAACCTTTTTGTCTAGAGAAAAAGAGGGCGTGCTTCTTCGAAGTCCACCTGCTGGTCATGAAAATGAGACGGCGATAGGCATCTCAAGGTCGCCCTCCTTACCCTTCGATAAGCTCGCCAGCAAAGCGTCAAATGCTTTGTCCTTGACTGCGGAGTTCGTCACCGCCTCGGCTGCCTCTCTTAGTACTTGATCGATATTCTGTTTTCCCGAAGGGTCACTGCTTCTCACTTCCTTGGCTGCATTGCTCAGGATGGAGGCTACTGAAGCTTCTGCTGCCGCGCTACGAAGCAACTGGTCCACCGCTGGCCTACCTTGGACCTCTGCTACCGACGCTCGAAGAAGATCTCCGACCCTCGCTCCGTCGGTGACAGAGGTCCGAAGGACATCACTAACGTGGTTTTGTGTTGCCTCAATACTCCTCTGAGTTGATGTCCTCTCAGAAAGTTCCTTTGCAGTAGAGGTCAGGAGAGCTGCAATACCCTTAGAGCTAACAGCTGACCTCTCCTCTTTCGCCAGGCTCGAATACTCTGTCCCGCCATCCCCTGCTGCTTCCCGGAGCTTTCCTTCCTTCACTACCTCAGCAAGGACACTTCCCGGATCGGCGGAGGTGGGATCCTTTTCCAGTGTTGAGTCTGTCATTCCTTGGGCCAGAGCGGACAGTACGGAGGCAACCCTCGTACTTGAATCCTTTGATGCCCCTTCGTATGGTTTGACTGCTTGCGAAGTGTCACCCACCGGAGCACCCGACTGGTTCGCGATAGCCATGTCAGCCACGGCTTTCTGAAGAGCATCTGCCGCGTTCATCCTGAAGTTGAGCAAGTTGTCTCTATGGTCGTCAGATCTCTGTTGGAAGTTCAGCAAATGTGCCCAGTTCTCATTAACATGCCTCTTTCTCTCCTAGTCTAGCTGTAACTAGGTCCTGTCCTGAGCTGGCATCTCAGGCGCCACTGCCGTCGAACACTTCTTGGCTCTCGATGAGCCCAGACCGGGGCCATCATCCTCACGAACCCGAAGAAACTCACTCCTCAACATCAATGCATCTAATGCTGGATATTTGGGTAGAATATCAAGGACAAAATAAGTTAAAGCGTGACTATTCGGAATTAACCTTTCCGCTACCGGCTATCTGACAAGGGCGTTACGCTTTTTGTATGGCGATGACCTGATTCTGACCAGTACGGGGCTAACCACCATACTGCTGCTGCCAGTGGAAATGCAAGCTCTTACCAACATACCAATGAAGGCCATCTTGACTCCGTCGTGTGCTGCGCCAAAGCGCTGCGAAAGCTGATAGAACGTTACTTATGTCCGAAGTTTGGCTACATTGGCGTCTCACGTCGCTAGATGGAGCAGCACCACTACTAACTGCTTCTGTGTGCCAAAGAAGGCCACGGAATACAGTGGTGGAAGTACCTTGCGCAAAGCCCATGCAGCATTCTGCTTCGCTATATCTGAGTCTTACGCTGTAGCCCTCTCTGAAGCAGATATCTAAGTTCTGCTGCCTGAAGCCAAGTGCAACTCATTGGATACTCTGCCTGCAGAACCTTCTCTCTAGAAGAATCTTTTTGCTCTTATTGCCGTTCACAAAAGCGAACAGTAGTAATCACCTAACAACGGCGCATGCATGCATTAGCCTAGTGTCTAATCAGAGCCTCTATTGGTATAACTTTATGATAACAGCTTTTTGCGGAGACTGCCCAACTGGAACATGGCCACAGGCAACCTAACGAGAAAGATTGTTGCCAATACAGCCTTCTTCTCGAAGAGCTTATGAGGACCATGAGTCTTCCTCTTCCTGCCCTACAATAACGACTGATGGCGACCAGAAAACCACCACTCCAAAGGTGACCAAAGCTGCGCCGAGCGATGGTGTGCTGAGCTTCTTCCAGCTCTGTCAGCGATGTAGCGCCCGCGGCCTATTTAAAATCTTTACAAGTGATACAAGAGCTAGAGGACATGCCCGCGGTAAGTCGATCACCCGTTCTATGGTCTCAGCCTCTAATAAGAACCCATAGCTCTATGGCTATAACCTATAACCCTTCAGTGCCATTCTATGCCCGCCCGGCCGCTCCATAAACTCCAATTCCCCCAAGTTCAACAAACTTCAATACGTTCAGCAGAGGTCTGCTAACGGCTAGACGGCGCGTACTGAAGCTTGTAACCCCAGCAATTTGTCCTGATAAAGTTTTCGGTACGAAAAGCTAGCAGCCATGAACACAACTACTTCCTCTCCCAGTCATGCAAGCAAGGAATGCTTGCTAGCAGCTTTCGCCTGAACACAATTGACATTCGTGCCGTCCACTAGCAGAGACGATTCTCTGTTGACTCCTTCTATATCGCATTGAGAAAGCTGTAACGAAGAGGACCAGCCAAAGTACTTATTCCCTGTGCCGCGCCATCATGGAACCCCGAGATGCTACTGGGGTGTAGGTGGATATGGTGCTGGCCTGCTTTGGCTAACTCCGTCCTATAAAAATGGTTACGAGCCAGCAATCCCACTGTTTAGCAAGCTCTGCGTCATAAAGCGGCAGCGTGCACAACTCCACACGCAGGCTATCCCTAGCTATTCTTGAGGGCGATTGGTCCCTGGTTGATACCATGGCTGCCACCATCAGCCAGTCCGTCACCCGTGTTCTGGGTGTGAGGTACTCCCCATGGCGGTTGAGTCTTCAACCTGTGGTGCACGGCCGGGGCAAGAATCGAAGCCTCGTACCTATGAGCAATGGGCAGCTCTTTATGTCAACTCTTAGTGGGGATGACACAAGCGTCAGAAAGATGAAGGTGGGACCCAACCCATTTGATAAAGCTACAGAAGGTGGATCTTCGCCTCCGCATCTGGACGATGAATATGAAGAGCCATCCTGGAAGCCAACGGGTCGAGCACGCCGTCCCAAGCGAATCATAGTAGTCAGGTATACAACCCCAACTTTTAAACCCCGTGCTCATCTCTCTGGTACCTTAGTAAGAGTGCTATGCAGGCATGAAGAGAGTGCAGGCAATGATAATGAGGCCGCCTACGTCCACACCCCTGACTGGAAAGTGCCTCTAACTCTTAGAGGAGTTGAGAGGTCAAGATTGCTTGGAGTGAAGCTGAAAAAGCTCATTGGCGAGGATCCCGTATACTTTTACGTGTCACCGTATCTTAGGGCGCTACAGACATGTCAAGGGATCATCAATGCATTCCCAGGTAAGCCGAATTGATTTTGCACTGCTGTTATGCGCCTAACTTAGCTCTGTAAGTAGACGAGCAGATCGTTGGCGTTCGGGAAGAGCCACGGATAGTAGAGCAGCAGTTTGGCAACTTTCAGAATGTAGAAGAGATAAAAAAGGCCAAACGAGAGCGGTGGCGTTACGGCACTTTCTTTTTCCGATTCCCCAATGGTAAGGAGCTCAAGTACTTCCTCCTTTATCCAAGATTCTCATATCGGGTGAAGGCGAATCGGGTCTGGACGTGTACAGCCGGGTAACGGATTTTATCGCCACTATGCATCGCGACTTTGGCAATGAGAACATCATGCGGGACGATCTGACAATGATTATCGTGACCCACGGCTTGGCCCTGCGGCTCTTCCTGATGCGGTGGTTCTTGGTATGTAGGATCACTGCATATTTGTTCGTCGCTCCCCTGTCATGGCTTCCCCGTCACCTCGACTAAGTCCCTATTTCTAGTACACCGTGCACGATTTCGAGCAGACTCAGAACCCTATAAATGGGGGCTACGTAGTTATGGATAGGAACATAGATGCGAAGGTAGGGTGCATCGACATATGTCAGCCATGGAGGGATACAGATTCTCACTCTTTCCGATTCTTTTGATCTAGGGTAATGAATGGTTCGACCTGACAGAAGAGTCCTTGAAGATGGTAAAGTTCCCCAAATATACAAGACACGCCTTCCTTCTGTCGCCAAAGAGCCGGGACTTCTTCAATAGATATACAGAGGAAGCGGAGGATGAGATATGGGATTAGATCTTGAGCTAGACATGGCCGCTTCACGGCCTCAAACAGTTCCCCAAGCTTCAGCATCAGATTTGAAGCTATATCTAACTAGGGTTGCGGGCACCACAGGATGGTTGACGTCTCTTTCTCGATTCTTTTCTCTCTTACCCTAACTCAAATAACTCAAACAGCAAGAGCTGCAGCCACAACAGCTCCTGTGGCGCCTAAGAGATAGTAGTTTGTTCTCTCTACGTCTGGGACGGTTAGAGTTGAAGGTTCATTGTCCCAGTACTACGAGACGCGGATGAGCATTGTGATGGTTAGTAACGGATAGATGACGCCCATACTCTTGTTTATAGATTCTTACCCAGTGACGGACGGCGGCCAAGTAGTGGTAAGTGACTGGAAAGGTAACTGCCACCTTGGACAGGGCAAGAAGGGCGGGGTAATCGTGGATGGCGGTCATAAGCTCTACAGGGTTGTAGCCAGCTAGAGAAGTTCCTGCGATAACGCTGAGACCTGGAGGAAGGCGAAGTGCAAAAATTTAGTTGACTGGGAGGCGGCGTGGCTCCTTATAAGGGAAAGCTTACCTCCACTCATGACTACGCCGGTAATGCGCACCATGATCGATGTAATTGCGGATGGCGGGAAGGCATAGATAGTCAGGTGAGGAGAGACTGGGCGGCCCTTCCGAGCTTGCTTGGCGGTATAGGTTTCCTCTGGCGACGCAACGTTGGCATGACGACGGAAGACGATAGGGACTCCTCCCTTCTTAAGAGCAGGAACAGCTAGGGTCCGCCAGGTTGGCAAAGTCTTCAGCGATGTAGCGACACGTGCGACCGACATGTTTTCCAGAAAAGAAAAGCTACTGCTCGCTTCCGTATAACAGTGTTAAACAGGCTCAGAGCTTTTTATGGTACGGGAGTGTGAAGCTTTCTCATGCCAAGCTCTGCTCTCAGCAATCTGCAGACAGAGTTCTGAAAGTAAGAAAGTGTCAACAAGAAAGAGACAAGTGGAGTCAGAGAACATCGAGAAAGAGTAAGATTGAGATATGAGGTTCGTGGAATAAAAGCTATTTGAAACGAGAAGGGTGAGAGAGAAAGACCGGTCAAGAGCCAGCTGGAACAGCGTAAAGTGTGCTGTGTTGTAGAGCTTCCTACTCTAACTTTGCAGTATAAGCACTTACGTGCCCTAGTCAGGAGTCAACTTCAGCCTTTACCTTGCGGCCATTCCCTCATATCCCCTAAAAATAGCCCTAGGCGGCCAAGAAAGTATAGCCCAATCGTGAAATTCGCATCAGAGCGCACGTGGCTAAGGGTGATCTGTGGGAATATGCTACTCCCTTTAACGGTAATCATGATGACAAACAGTCGAGGATGCAAGAGGGACAGGGGGATCTACTAATGAGAGAGCGTTTTAGTGTCAAGATGGTGGTGACAAAGACGGCAAATGAGGAAGGAAAGCGCTTGATGTCGATGACCGGCCTCCAACAGCAGCTGCTGATGAGAGCTTCGGATCAGTCCACTCATAGAGTTCCGTGCTGATTTCTATCTCTGTCGCTGGAGCTATAGACACTCGGACGCAGTGACGAACCGTCATACAACTAACTAAGGCTGAGGTCAGAAGCTTCACGAGGACAGCCTTAAGGATTGGTTCAAGGAGACTGGCTAGAGAAAAAGGGCTTGTGCCATTCCCGTTAATTGCAGCACAGGTGAAAAGTTAGAGCCCGTGTTGAGGTGCAAGGCTGTCAAGGAAACTGATCACGTACTGCCTTTCTTCACCTTGGTGCATTGTTATTATGACAGATCCCATCAGTCAGAACGATGATGTCCACAAGAAGAGTGACCTCCTTGCTGAAGAAGCCAGCCTTCAATCTTGCCCGACCAGCGCTAAGGAGAGATTATCGCGCCGGAACACCTCTAAAGAAGTCGATGGACATTGTTCACGGTATGCGTTAGTTAGACAAGCTAATCGGGTCAGTGCCTTGGAGACGCTCACGCTCTTGTTCTATAGCTGAGGTGGGCACGCACAAGCTCTTCCACAAGAATGTCTTGGCGCTCTTGGTCCTCACTCCGGTGGCCATCTTCTCCAGTCCTTCTATCATCTCAAAATTTGCAGAGGTCCCGCTAGCGGTCCTCTTCCCGATGCACCTTCACCTGGGCCTCAATGCTATGGTCGCCGATTACGTCCCAAGACCCATTCAAGAGCCTTCGCGCTATGCCGTTCTCGCTATTTCCGCTTTTCTGACTCTAGGACTTCTCAAGGTGACAGTAACTGGGCCTGGACTTACGGAAACGCTGAAGGCCCTCTGGAAAAAGCCTGAGAAGAAGGAAGTGACAGCTTGAAGGATATACTTATAACAAGTGGATTATTGGTCTCTTGAAAACTGGCATCCGCAGGGTCGTGCCTTCATCAGTAGACAGCTAACACCTTGGGATGGGGATGCAGCTTAGGACTGCACATTGCCTCTTCTTGGCCAACGGATGGGAGTTTGTGAGTGTAATTGTAGCATGTTTTACTGCCTTTCGACTCTCTAGAAGGGGCAAAGCCTCTGCCAGGGTCACTAGAGGCAACAGGTCACTTAAGCAATAATGTTTTGACGATTAAGCGTTGGAAATGAAAGGTGTTGCCTGGCTATGCTCTTCAAAACTGCATGACATCCTTCTAATGGCACAAATGGTAAGAAGCAGAGTTGACCCTCTTCCAATGCTCTAGCACCGTACCGTGGGTGGAGGCGATCGTAGGCACTCATCTAAGGCTATAAGGACATCTCTAATAGTATAGATAGGCATCCAGCCGTCACCGAGAATTGGCAGGTTTATCTGACCGCTTTGGTCAATAAGATGCGAGGTAACCTGTCTTGGCTTCAACCAAAGATGGACGGTCCAAGCTTAGTCAGGTGGCATCACGAAAGCCAGCTAGCTGGTGGGGTCAACACACCTACCTCCAGAATATGGACTATGGGAGCCTTGTGCGGGTAATATTTGGAGACTTGCAAGGATATATGAGTATTGCCTGGTACCAGGTTGGCAGGCAGCAAGCAGCGGTGAGGCTCCTTCACAGGAGCTCAGTCGGGAGGGATGGCGAGCGTTAACTTACCTAAGGACTTGAGGACAATGTGCAGCCTCATCGGGTCTGGCGTACGGCTGATGGCGACCAGTTCTCGGTCTTCTAGATCCTCGCATTCCTTGATGTCTAGCCGTACTATCTATGAGTATGTTCTTCCATCCAGGAGAGCTAGTAGCGTGAGGATAAAAGAAGGGTCTTTACCTCGTCGAAGCCTGATTTCGCCTGCGGAGACTGTGATCCTCACTTTCTTCAATGAATCGACTAAGTTGGGTCCCGTGTCCTCATACTTCCGCTTATCCGACCGCCGTAGCATAGCAGGGAAGAAGAAGAGCTCATCCCAAGCCTGCACCGCTTAAGCCTTGATTTATGCACCCTTTGCCATTTGCATGGAGATAGATCTAGTCAGGCTTCTAATTGTCTTTCACTCTTAGGCTTTGTCGCTGAGCAGTGAGTGGCCACGCGACCCGAGATCACCGGTGCGTTTTCCAGGGATGCATCTCACTTGTTTACTGAGTGATGGCGGTGATGGCGGCGGCAAAATAATGTTCTTTCTCAAGAAAAACCACAATCTTCAAGTGATGATCCTCCACGAAAGCCGCCAACGGCGCGATAAGGCGAGTTTGTTCACGCTCGTGTGTCTCCAAATCTCCTTGGTAGAATGTTTCGCGTCGCGCGCTAGACAAGCAGCCGCCAGCTCTATGCATATCTTAGCTCATACGCAGACTCCTAGTCCTACGAGGCTGCCCACTGGGGAGGTATGGCGGGAGTAAAGCATACAGGCTTGTTGTGGGTGGTATCTAAGAAGTCTAGCGGGTCTATCTGTTCATGGAGAGCGCCGTAGACGAGGATGCGGACCGCTGGCCTTCAGCACCTCTAGACTGTCCTCGGATGGTCATCGATGCTGCTCTTACTGAGCATGTCAAGCTGCCCCTGCGAGAAAATTCCTCGAGAAGGGCAGCAGAAGGTAGCGACCCAAATGCGCCGGTGACCTCGATCACCAGAGAGTACCTGACACTCAGAGTCCACCAGCATCCTCCGTCAGGTGTGGGAGGCGCCATATATAATGGGGGTGAGTGATCTCTTCTTTTGAAACACAGCAGGATTATTGATAACAGGGCACCTTTCAGCGCGGGATCTTGCCGTCTATCTCTGTGCATGTGACCTTCAGCTCCGTGGCAAGAGAGCGATAGAGTTAGGCAGCGGCACAGGCATTGTTGGCATCGTTGTTGCTCAGCTAGGAGGCTCCTCATTAATAACTGACTTGCCGGAGATGCTTCCCCTGATATCGTTAAATATCCAGGAGAACAATCTGCCGGATGAGGTGGCTCAAGAATGTCCGTTGGACTGGTTTCAGCCACGGAAAGCATGGGATCCTCTTATCCAGCCACCGTATGACTACGTCCTAGGCGCTGAGATCACGTACGATCCAGCGGTAGGTCCAGCACTGCTGAGGACCATTCTGTCGCTTAGCGGACCCGACACCATCATAGTATTGGCCCATAACGAACCAGCATTCAGTACGAAAGAGCTTTCTTCTGTCCTACCCATTTTCCAGGAGAACTTGCATCAAGAGCTAAAGATGCAAGAGCAGGTTGGTCGGCGTCGCCGTGCCAAAGGCCGCTCAAAGTTTCTAACCATAAATGGTTGTAGGGGTTCCCAGGCTTCAGTCAATGTCCTGGCTGGAGAGAAAGCTTCATTCCTTTGAGGAAGATCAGCACCGGCTGGCCCAACACCTTTATATGGCACTTTAAGGTCAGGCCCGAAGCCTGATCCTCTGTTAGAGCTTGATGTAGGGAGGAATCCCAACAATGACCCATAGCTTCATTCCATACCAAGTCTGGGCTGCTTTACGGTGCAAGCGCCTTATCACGTCATCGCTAGAGCAGCTTACCTCTATGAACACTGCATGCTGGAAGGCCAATCATAACTCTCTTTAACCAATGCAAGGGAAACGGTCAAGTTTCTCTGCTGCAACGCCACATTGTCATCAGGACCAAATCATCGTGTCGGAAACTTGAAGAGCAACCGAAAGAACTAGGCGAGGGCCTCATCTAGTATGACCAAAGCAGGGATCGAAAGGGTGAGGCAAACGACTGTATTCTATTCTCCCCTTGGTGCGTTGTGATGAATGACCGTTTATTCTCCCCCATTTTTCCTAGAGCCATTTGAGCATCATTTATTATCACTTATCACTCGCCGCTAGGACTCCTATCAAGTGCGTTGTTATAGCCAGAATAAGGAGCAGTTCAGTCCCAATGAAACAAGAGATGTACAGTCCTAACGGGTTGCGCAGTGCCTTGAACACACTACTGGTCAGCATTACCAGCTAGACGTTAGTCCTCGCCGCATTTTGATATTCTATTAGCTAAAATCTTGTCTGTCTGATTCAGCTTTCAGTCGCTCTCTATCGAAGTGGCTATTCAACGAAGTTATTCCGGGCGCCAGTGTCAAAGAGATCAATAAAGCGAAAGCGTTTGCTGGGATGTAGCCCAAAAGCACCGAAGAGTCAGCTAGCCACCTTCTTTGAAGCGAAATTTGTCTCTCAGGCCGCCGTTTCTGACTCTAATTCAGAATGAACCGCACCATCCCAACAGAAGCCCCTGTCTGTGTCTACATTACATAACGCCTGAGTGGTCGACCGATCAAGCTAAACAGAAATGCATGCGCTTTAGTTCACCATGCTCAGATGCAGTCTTGAAAGAAGAAAACGACGAGTAAACGCTATGTTGCCGCCGTCATAAACTAGTTAAAAAGCGGAGGAATGGCAGGGACCTATGAATGGCTCTGGGACCACTTCACATAGTAAGAGCTCAAGGGCATCTTCTAAGTTGAGGCGTACTATCGAGCCCATTGTTCCAAAGATTGTGTTTGATGTATCTTATAGTTTGGCTAGGATGTACCTCAACAATATTCGTCGCAATCGGCCTTCACTTGTAGCATGGTCAATGGACCTTTTAGCCTCAGGCACGGCTTGCCCCTAAATGTAGGGGAAAAAGGTGACCGAGATCACATCAGGAGATCGCCCCGTCGCGCCATTCTTAGTACTTCTCATCAGTGTCCTCAGTTACTACCTTCGCCTTCTTCCTCTGCTGCTGGTGGTGCCGTAGTCAGGAGTGATCAGTATCACTCTCAAAAGTAAGACAAGTGAAGTAAGAAGAAGTCGTACCCATCGCTGCACTAAGAGAGGTAGTGAGACTTTCCTTTGGTCGTCGGGACAAATCTTTGATAAAAGGTACCAGCGGTTGCAGCTGTCTCAGGCAATGTAGGGTCTTCTAGCGCTTTCTTTCTGCTGCTGCTGCTGAAAGCACTTGATCATAGGTAAGAAGTAACACAACAGGTACTGGATATTAGAAGGATAAGTTCACCAACCAAGTCAGTGTTACTTACACCTGAGAAGGAGAAAAGAGCTTGATGCAGGATCCCCGGCAGCACTCTTCCGTAGGGAGCTAGTCTCCTTCACCTTCGGTAGTAAGAGAGCCTTCGAAGATGGCACACCTGCCCTGCTGATTGGTCCGAAAGATTTAAAATGTGTGGGCCTTCCTCAATTGCCTCTGGCGCATGCATCTTCCGCAAACCCGCATGTTGATCATTCCGAGCCGCGTCATTCCAGCCTTGCCAGGAATTGCGTTGCCCCGAACAGTCCTTGGTGGTCTGCAGCTAGTAGTGGCGTCTTAGTTAAGGATAGACGAGGGCGTAGTCGTTCTCGCCATCCTACTTCATGCCAGCTCCCTAGTTGCCGATTAGCTACTGTTGCTCACCCAAGTCCCAACAACCTCTTCTGCCTCATTGTCCTGTTCTGTAGGGTTTACTCCTTTCTACCAGGACAAAGCTCTTGATAGGTTCTTCTCTCTCTCTTCCAATAGGTAAGGTACGAAGGAGGATGTATGGTAGAGGCGACAAGGCGAGTTCGTCAGACAAGGAACTGTTTCCTGCTTGAACGCAGCCCATTTCCCATCATAGACTAAGGGTGGCATTGAGGAGTAATCGCGGTAGGGTACTGACCTGAATCATTAGTTCAGTCTGTTCTTATGTCTTCTTCATCCTGGCCTGCTTCAGCAATTTCATCTTGGCTCTATAACGCTGTCGCGGTGGGTCCTGGCAACCTTGTTCATGCCACTGGATCGGGACTGGAAGCTCTATCTCCTGACTAACTCCCGGAATGCTATAAAATATATTCTCCACTTCAAAAGGTGCAGCTCTGTCAGGGTTCGTTGGGGTTTTGGCGAGATTCTCAACAAGCTCTCTCCATAGCTGGACTTGCTTCGAAGCACCAAAAAGTTTCTTCCCTAGAAGTGCCTGCACAAACGTGTCGTTGGCTATTTGCTTTTCATCTATCGGCCAATCGAAAGCGATTCCGTGGTAACCGGTAAAGGTGAAGGCTGTAGAGAGATTGGTGAACACCAAGTTGCAGTGTGCACAGCATTTCTTGGAAGTGCCAACGTAGCGAGGCTCACTTCCTGAAGACAAATAGTGGTGTAGGATTCTCATCTCAGCATGTACACCTGCCTTCAGGTCTTCCCCAACTGCCAGTATCCACTTATCACGAGGGCTTGACGCCCACAACCTTTCGTGGAGAGTGTTGGGGATCCCTTCGTTCTTCCAAACGGCGTATTCAAGCCGATTCAACGCCACAATGTAGCTCGCACACCACAAATACTGTTTTGTCATGAAAGCATTATTTCTAAGACTTTTTGGAAACTGAAGACTTGGTCTACGATTCTCCAGCCACTTTTTCACTTCCTCAACGTCCAGCAACACGAAAGGATCTTGTTTGCTGGTGTAAAATTCCTTCAAAATGGGCTGGAAGAGTGCCCAACACTCTCGCGTAAGTTCGTTCCCTTCATCTGGTTTCTTACGTTTGTTCTTCTTTACCCACATAGACGCTGCCCAAGCCAATGACTGACGAAAGAGCCTCTCTCTCAGTTGGATGAGAGCACTGATTAAATCCGCTTGGGTTTTCGTCTCTTTGTATCCTACTGCAAAGCGTGAGATATACCCAAGATGATCGATGAGGTATTCTGCACGTCTTTGGAGGGGATTCAGCGGTATATCTCGCGGTTCCATCTTGAAGATTACTGCTGCTGGGATAACCATGTTCTGCTTCCATTCTGGGCTGCGTCCTTGATTATTAGACTCAACAGTGTCTTGTGAGAAGAAGACACTAGGTGAGATCTTCTGCTGGAGCTCACCAATTACTGTCACCGTGAACCCGAATGCCTCTTCAACCTCCTTCAGGTCTTCCTTGAATATGCTATCCCCGTTGAGCACCAACATGCCTGAACAGTTGTCATAGTAGCGAAACGTTCTCTTCATCTCATGTTGAAAAGAAAATGGTTCCTCATCCGTTACACTGCAACCTTTTCCGATGCGCTGTAAACTCACGTTGGCCACAACCTTGAATTCAACCTCCTTAAAGGGGCAACAAGGGCTTCTTCCTGTGCTCCAGGCTTCCAGGTGCCACGTGATCCTATTGAAGTGCTCGTGCTCATTGTTGGTAGCGATGAACAACTTCTTGTCTTTATCGTCCCACGATGCCGCACCACATATCTCATCCCCAGCAACCAGGAGTGCCACACAATCTATGAACAGATCTCGATGCCGTGAATGGCCCCTCATTTCTGAGCTGTTCGCTTTAACCAAACGGCGGTGGAACCTAGTTTCGAACCGCCTCTTTCCCTTCATGCTACTACCGAAACACCGCAACAACACGCAACAGGGCTTCCGCCTCTCGAAAGAATGCAGCAGTTTCACAGAGCTGTGGATCTTGTAGTAGGCCAACTAACTCCAGCAACAAGTGAGCTCCCCAATTTGCAGCTGAGATGACGAACTGGACGAAGCTCGCTTTCCCCAGAAATCATCTACTACGAGTACAGGGTTTAGGGCGCCACAAGGGGAACACCCCAAGGAATACATCAACTAAAGTCTGTACTGTAAATAACAACTCCAACATCCAGAAATTTCATCGAAAAGTGCGGTATTACTGTAGTAAGGCTTATCTGCTTTATTCTTAGTGGAAATATCTATGGAGTTGTGTGGGCTCTAGACTCTAGACCTCCCCTAAACGAACGGGTAGGCTCTCGGCCTACCCATCCTTTTTGAGGTTTTTCTCTGCGAACCCCCGTAGTTTATACTCCTTGAGGCGCAATTCTTCTCCCAGACCTGCAATTCCTCTTCCAAAACCTGAAATTCTTCTCCCAGACCCTCCGAACGCATTACAGAATACATGAAGCCATGAAGCTATTATTTATAACGTTCACGAATGGCCATACTGTTTTAGGATTTAGTTGTTGTTAGTTGTACTGTCGTATGAGCAAGCTCTTCGCCCTTGTAATAATAACCCTACGAGTACTGTAGGCAATAGCAAGCTGCAAAATCTGCAACTTTTCAATGAAGATGCAACCAGGTTAGAAGACAGTCGGATCAAGGGTTGATGCAGCTGTTGATGCTATCTACCCGCGGGTTAAGGTCGTCGCGCCACTGCCCTCCTAGAAATCTTGTTTGTCAGGGGTCATCAGTAGTGCGAATCAAAACCTCGCTGTCTGCTGGAAAAGGAAGTGAGAGGTCCTGGTAGGGGTAGCGGATTTCGTAGCACCGAGAACTCCTAAATAAAGCGGTTGGGAGCACGTCGTCTTCCGCTTTACCGAGGGAGGCAAGGATGCTTTTGCCATCATGGCCGACACCTGCCCTCTTCTTCTCCTCTGCCTTAAGCGACGAGATTTTGGTGACGGCACAAGTGAAAAACGGGTTCCCGAACGAGGCCCGTCTGGTTGACCCCCAGATTACGGACCGTTGGGTTGTTGGAGAAGCCAAGAATGTTCTTGTGGTAAACATCAAGCACATGTTCGACGGTGGTGACATCACAAACTTGAAACACTCGTCAGAGGTCAAGGATCAGCTGAAGCTGACATACGCTTATATATGGGAGATGGGCACCCGCCTTCTCCTGCCACAGGTATAAAGTACACGATGGTAGCCCTAACCTACTCTCGCCTCTCTGACAGCGCATCTTTTCCTGCTCAGCCAACAATTGCAAGTGCGGTTATCTTCACCTATCGGTTCTTACTCTTGAGGAGGTACAAACCATGATAGAGAAGATTGCTTAAGCTGCTGCTGTCCTCTCCTTGTCAAAGCTGTCTCTCTTCACTTTTCAGCTGTCGCTTATCTCTCTACAAAGAAGAGTAGCTCAGCTCCCCCTCACCCCTTTTGTCTGCTGTTTGCTCACCAATCCATCGCTCCTCTGGTGCTGTTTCCTTAGCGTTCGGGACTTCGACCTACACCTATTGGCAACCACAACTTTATTCATAGCCGCTAAGGTACGACCGCTCCTCGGCTGTGAGATCCAGCCGGCCTCACCGCCTCGCGACCGCTCGGTCCCTTTCCAGGTTGATGAAGTACCCCGGCGACTACGTGACGTTATTTCTATGGCCCATTATGTGCGCCATCCCGAAGCTCCTCCTATTGCTGCTGATAAGGTAGAATGAACTCTGTGCAGCCTGCAACCAGGACTCACGAGATTGATCAGACACCCTAATCGATGTAGATATACTGGGATATGAAGGCCAAGATCATCGAAATGGAGCAAGTGGTAAGACCAGCAATGAGGCATGATAAGAAAGGATCTTCGCGGTGAATAAGTAACTCCTGATCCTCTTTCATGTCCTAAGATTTTGAGGGTGCTCAGGTTTGATGTGGACGTGCAGCACCCATATTCATTTCTCCTCAACTATTGCAGAGCCCTGAGGTAGGACAGAAGCCTGTGAGATCATGTCTCTTAGGCTGACTTGACCATCCGCCTTCAGAACACCCGCGATTGTAGCTCAGTCCGCTTGGGCTCTTTGCAATGACAGCTTTCGATGTGTCAAGTGCTTCGCAGTACGTTGATATCTCATATCTAGCAGCTGTCAATATCAATATTCACTTACATCTTACATCTTTTAACGTAAACGCTTTGTTTAAACTTACCCTTGGAAAAAGGATTGCCTGAGCTCTTCTGTGTACCTGGGCCTGCTTACCTCTTCCTGTTTGTTCTCTCTAACAATCACATGAACATCAGTCCTGGTTTCTTTTGCTAAGTGCCCCTGGGCCTTGCGAAGAGCCTCTTGCTGTTCTAAGCTCTTTTTCCTGTGGAGCAAGTACTCCGCGCCCAAATCTCACTAATCCTTCCTCTTCTTCAACACCTGTTCCAGTATCCGCCTCATGATATCGCGCTTTCCTGTCTCTGTGTGGCCTATGAACTGTCCGAGGTGCGTGCCAATTGCAAGAACTACTAGCGTGTTGCATTGGCTTTTTGCTAACACTTCCCATCTGTAGGAGGCACCGCCAACATTGTCAGAGACATCTCGGTGGTATACCGTCTTGGGAGGGAGGTGGGTAGTGAACGTATAGATTCTAAATTGATTACCTCATTGACATGACTTTCTTTAAAAAGGGAAGAGGATATCCGCGAGCTTGTCTCTCTGCTGACCAACAACGTTCTTCTAGCGCTCTCATCCCCTGTTCACCGCCATCAGCCTTGATCTATGGGCAATAGAGCGCTATACCAGAGCGCTACACCTTCACGCCTGACACCCAACGTCGTTATTTATGAGTCAACCTCTCCATTATTTATGCCTTCCACGACAGCTGTCAACACAAGCATTATAGTAAATACTAATCCTAAACAGACGTTGACAACCGGTCCTTGGCGAGAGGCGGAAGTCTACTTTACTTGCCGATGTCGTGCCTAAACTGTCTGTCGTGCTTAAACTTGTGCTCCGGAGCCTCGGTAATAGTTTCTCCTGCGTGTGCTCTTCTCTTCTAAATCTCGCAGGATCGGGTGCAGACAGGCGCCTAACTTTGTATATTGTCCTTGACGATACCGTCAGGTGTTGAGGTTAAGAGCGCATGCTCCGTTCCTGTGAGAGTGTGACTCAATATGCGGCGTTGGTATGTGTCCGTAAACGCGTTGAGAGTCTAGTAAGAACCGCTGCAGTCTGTTTCTAGCGATGTGAGGACGTGCAGCTGGCGGCCCCCTGTATTGGGACATAGGTTGTCAAGCTCGCATGGCAATGGCACCCTGTCACCGTCATCCCAGCGTCAGCAGCCCTTCAGGGAGGATGAGACACAAAATCCTATGAATGACACAAACTGATTGCTTGACAACATATGTGCCAGCACACGCCCCTTGAGGCTTCACTTGGTGAATCTTTGAGCGTTTGATGTGCTGACTAGAGTCGGAAGGGATACTTGCTCGATGAGCAGGTGGTGGCCAGGTTGGATAGATGCAGGCTGTATATATATATCATTAGAATCTTTTTAGGTGTTTAGATTACCGTGGCCCCTGCATAGCTCTTATGCCCTTTCAGCTGCGAGAGAGTAATCCCGCTGTCCACGGTGCTGCTGTGTGACCATTTGTCCCAGTAATCTAACGGTGATTTGTAGCTAAAACAAGACTTTTAACGGCTGACAATGCGACCGGGTTGGTGCCGCCTGGCGTCGTGGATAGTATAGAGCAATTACATCCCGTCGCGATTTCGTAAGTTCTTCATGGGAACATCATGAGGGACTTCCATCTTCTGCTCCTCGCTGTGCTGCTCGTCTGAGCTGTCATAGTTTGGATCATTCCGGTCCAGCACAGCGCCGTGCACCAGGTCATCAGCGCCTGCCACGCCCCAGACTCCCTTGCCTCCTGCTCCTCCTTTCTTGGGTGTGCCCGTGACACCAGTCCTAGAGCGCCTGTCTTTGTCTATGTTCTTGGGAGTCCGTGTCATTCTGCAACAACAGTGTGAAGAGACAAGCCCATCAGTCAGCACACCAGATAGGCCTCAGGGAAGAGCACGTTCTCGTTGTTACCTTACCTTGCAAGGGCTGATAGATGAAGTTAGTGCTAATATTGATTCTTGGATGAGCTTGGATCTTGTTCACAAAGATTGTAGCCTTGTCAAGGGCTTCTCGGTGGCTGTGAAACTTCGTGACTGTGACCAACGCTGGGGAAGACAGATAGATAGCCCAGAAAAGACACGTGCATTGGCGGGTGGATCAACCAGGGAGAGAGGCAGAGAGCGAGAGAGGAAAGAGAGGAGAGCGAGCGAGAAGAGCGAGCGACAGGAGAGAGCGAGCGAGAGAGTGAGTGTGTGAGAGAGAGAGAGAGAGAGAGAGAGAGAGAGGGAGAGAGTGAGTGTGTGAGAGAGAGAGAGAGAGAGAGAGAAAGAGAGAAAGAGGCTTCGCAGGGCGAACTTCCTTCCTTCTTACCTTATACTAGGACGACAGGTGAGTGGGGCGTTTCTGTGCCCTTTCCAACCTGATAGATCTCACTATCTAGCGCTTGACTCTGTCTTTTTGACTCAAGCTGTCTAAGACTGGGCTCTTACGTTACAGTTGTTTCTTATCTCACATCTCGCCTGGCGCTCTGTCTGCTGCAAGTGATAAGAACAACTCCCTCTTCTTCAACTAGATCACCCCCCTTCTTTTTTGACCAACCACTGGGGAGGTTCACAACTGAATGAACGTATCCTAAAGGACTATCAGGCTTAATCGATCCACTAATGAGGACCCATTAGCTTCCCAGACCTTGCAGGATAATGAGGGGTAAGGGTTGAAAGACAGAGAATATCCTGATGAGACAGAAAGCATCCTGACGAGACAGAGAGGTTTTAGTAAAAGGGAGAGAGGGAGGAGAGATATTGAAAGGGAGAGGGAAAGCGCGCCATCAGATGGAAAGAGATGAGTCAGTGTTATTATTAGGGGAAGAACAACAGCAAGAAGGGCAAGGGAAGAAACAGGAGGGAGAAAGAGATGGAAGAAGTGAGTAGAAGGAGTGAGAGAAAGAGATGGGAACGGAGAGATAGAAAAAAGAGATAGAAAGAGAGAG
>FLMG01001283.1:28274-72015 GCA_900088475.1 Hyphochytrium catenoides
GAGAGAGAGAGAAAGAAGAGAGAGAAAGAGGGAGAAGAGAGAGCGAGAGAGAGAGGGAGAGAGAGACAAAAGTACTACTCGTAATAATTGAAAGGACGCAATCAGTAAGAACGAAAGGTAGGGAATCCAAAGCAGAAGTCAAGGAAGTACCGGCCTCACACTAGATTTCTTAGGCTCTGGAGGTCAAGATGCAGCCAGCAGCCAGTGCGCAAGAGAGCAGCAGGTTTCTGAAGCGCAACCTCGGCCCCTCAACAGCGGAGCTATAACGAGAGAGAGATTTTTCATTCTTGTGGGGACATTAGCTCATTCCCAGCGCGATGTTATCGCCAAGCGCAGTCTTTTATCGAGATAGTGATCTCCAGTTGCCATCTCCCCTTCACAGGGCCTCTCTGGTCATCATGACATGAGCCGCTATGCTTGAACATCGTAGCTTTTATCTCACACTAGGGCCGATCACCTGCCCCCCAATGCTAAGTCTATGTTAAGCTGTCGTCTCCGCCTAATAAGGCTTTCTGCGCATAGAGTAATGCTGTTGGCCTTTCTCATAATAGGGATGACTTACTCTCGGTTGAAGGATGCTGTTTTAACCCTGCACAGACGGGGAAGTTAACATCATCGAAACATATTCAGGCGGAGTGAGGGCGTAGGTTAGCTCTGATCGTGCTTTCTGGCCCCTTAGTCATATCTCTCAAACAAAACTCGCAAGTTGCCCATGGACAAATTGTTGGTCGCCCATACTCTTGTCCACGGTGTGCTTTAGAAGGACGGAGAAGAGTTAAGTTGTGGAGGACTTTCTCATTCAGCCAAGTAGGCTATAAGACGTTCAAGCCAAGCGTGCATTGTCGACGCGAGGCTTATAAATAGAGACGAGACTAAATGTTAATGCTTCTTGTTGGCCATAGTGCTTCGACAGTCGTTGCAGTACCACTTTCCTACAGGCTGTGGTGTCGAAAAAGTATTGACCGAAGAAAGGAGCAAGGAGGTACAAGGGGAGAGAGCGAGAGACGCGTAGGTAGTAGGGAAGTTAGGCTTGTGTCTCTCACGTAGTAGATCTGAAACTGAAACCTACCTGCTGTGTAAGCCCCACACACTCAAAGTGGAACCACTCGTACTTGCACTCATCATTGTCACAACCCACCATCTGACCAAAGGACACCTGAGAAAGGAATACATCCTCAGTCAATGCGCAGACGTGAATACGACGAGAGCCCTGGCCCACTTACTCTTCGGCAAAAACAATAAATCGGCTCGTTGGGATCGACCGGCAAGTCGTCGGTACTAGGCACTTGAACCTACAAAATTCAAGAGAGAGGCACAGGAAAAGATGAAAGGCAATTTTGGTTAAGGGCCTGTTATACAAAGTTTGCCAAGAGTGACTTACCGCGGCAGTCTCTTCAGCAGTAGCCTTCCGTCGTCCTCCACCGGTGCTCTGCCGCTAAAAGGTTACTCCGCAATAAGGCATCATCCACAAAAGCGACTTTTTCCGCATAACCATACCTTGCGTTTCTTCTCCTTCTCATCTTCAAATTCCCCATTGGCTCTAAGGTTCTGTTCAAACTTGGCCAGGTCTGCATCTTTATAGCAAGAAGGATCAGCGCTCATGGTGCCCGTGTCATCGATGTACACAGACTAGTTACCTAGCCGCTGTATGTGTTGATCAACAAGGTCATAGGTCTGCATGGCGATAGCAATCTTCTCGTCACTCTTTTCTATAGCCTTTTGTCTTTTGGCACGGATCATGTGCATCAGCTCTTCATCCTCTATTGCTTTTTGTAGATCCGAACCAGACGGCTGCATTGAACGGTAAGGCGGATGCAGAAACTAAGCTGTTGCACGGCGACGGGGCTAGTATCTACTTACGGCTTCCTTCACACGCTTCCTGGCCTGCTGTAAGAACTTTTTATGATGATCTTTGATGTCTTTGACGAGCGCGTTCGAGTCCTATAGCGGATTGTTTAGCAGACAAGGCGCTGAGCCTATATCCTCTTGGCAGCTGTTTACCTTATCGAGTTCTCGCATCAGATCAAAGTTACGCTTAATCTCCGCTGGCAAAGTGATGATTGAGTCTAGGTACTCCTCAAGATATGTCCCCATGACTCTACGTAGTCGTCCCTTTCAGAAAGGATCAATGCTTGCCGCGTGGCTAAAGTTCAAGGAAAGTTCTCGTAGGCGTGGCTCATGAACCAGCTACCGTTTTGGCCTTTATCGAGACCCTAATAGACATGAGCCGCTGTCCGGTGGCAGCGAGAGAAAGAGAAGGTAAGCGGAGTTACCTCAACCACCATAAGTGAGCCTGCCTTCGTACAGTGACGGTGCCCATGAAGGATAAAAATGCAATAAGAAGATCTGCAGATTTCTGGAAATCTCAAATTTTTGGATTTTATCGAGTACCAGACGCTTTTGGGAGAGGGAAAACCATTGGCGGCTATCCGTTAGCGGACGGAGATAATAGCCCATGGTGAATAACGGGATGGTGTCGACATCAAGAGACACAGAGCAGCAAGCAAGACGCAAAGTGGTGGTTCGTCTCAACGATTGCATCATGGCGACGACGAGGGAACTGGTGATAAGGAGGAGGATTATGATTTATGATGAAGACGTGTACATGCATACACCAGTAGTAGTAAGTGAATAGCGAGGTAAGAGCCTTCTTGGCCGATAATGGACGGAGGACGTCAATAGATATACTACCAAATGGCAAGGTGGTGGTGGTCCGATTGATGAGCGTAGCCTCGACGCATGACACGACGATAAGAAAAGTCTCTCAGTCTGATGAGCTGGTGCCCTTAGTGGTAGGTGCTGTGACCTCTAACAGAACCCCGAAAACCAGAAGAAAGCAGCTTTAGAAGACGCCACTCCTCTGTTGATCGACCTATCTATTAGGAAGTGGATCTACTTATGAGAAGGAGGAAGCGGGATATGAACTGGCCAGACTGGTGGAGAAGAACACTGAGAATCTTCGTGCTCTCCACGCGGCTGGAGGCATTTCAGAGCTCCTCAACGTGATAAGAACTGGACCTGACAACACGTATGCAAGTGAAATGGCCACGAATGCACTAGTGTGGGTGGTGCGCGACGATGCTGACACTGCAGTTGTATTGTACCAGGATGGAGGTCTTCCACTCTTTATCAATCTCATTAAGCACTTGTCAGAGCGGCAAAGAGAATGGGCATCCTTTATTGTTGGGCAGATGGCCATCTTAAGCTGGGACCACAAGAGGTTTGTCGGGGAGGCTGGAGCGGCGCAGGCTCTGCTGGATTATATTGTCAGTGTTGAACACGATGAGCAAAAGCTAGTTCCAGCTGCTAAAGCTCTCTCTAATTTAACGTATGACACTTCTACCAATATGGCCACAGTTGTCAGTTTGGGAGGCGTTCCCATCTTTAAAGACATCTTGGATGAGGGCATAGCACCGCTCTTACAGGATTGCGTAAAGGCCATCTTAAGAGAGATCGCGGTATGGCAAGCCCACCAATGAACGACGATTGCGGTGCCGTTTACGTTATTGGTGCCTTCTTAGGAGCAGCCTTTCTGGAGACTTCCTTCCTGTGGAATGATCTCAATCAGAAGGAAGCGGCAATTGCGAAAGCTGATTGTTAATGAGGAGTCCGAACACCAGACTCCGGCTGTCCTTCACTCGTCCTTCTCGCCCGGACCATTGACCGCTATAACATTGGCCCCTACAACCAAGAACCTTTCCTTCTCCTCTTCCTGCCTCAGCCACGCAGAACCACCCTGCTGCAGCAGACATTCAGGTCACCACCAGAAGCATTTGTGACGCGTTTATTAGGTTGATGTGGAGCTGTCGTCGCTGCGGCTATAGTAGATAGTGGTGCAATCTAGAAAGAGCGAGCCGGATCTACTATCACACTCCTCACACCTCTGTCGTTGTTTCCTTTTTCTGTCGTCTTTCAACTCGTACTAGGCTCCCTCCCTCCAACATCAAGCTGAAGCTTGCGCTAGAACCTCGCGCTTCTTTTGTTTTTGAAGCTTTTACTATCTATGTCATCATGTCATGCTTCTATCTTGGATAACTATCACGGAGAAGGAGGAACATTTGCATTGTATGGTAAGCTCGTTGCCACGAAGAAGGTCACAGCGGCTGGAACTATGACTCTCATAGTTCTCACCTGCACTGCGGCGGCATTGTTGTTTGGATATGGTATCATCACTCCGGCCATATCCATCTTATCCGCCCTGGAAGGCATCTCACAGGTCGAGCCTTCATTCGGTAACTACATCGTGGGAGTCGCAGTGGCCATCATCATTTTCCTCTTCATGGTACAGTATAGAGGCACCAGGGCAATGGGTGTGATTTTTGGTCCCATAGTCTTCGTTTGGTTCACATCTCTCACTGGACTTGGTCTCTACAATCTCTGTAGCTATGGCGCTACGGTGCTCGGAGCCTTGAACCCGTACGCGGCGTTCAATGGTGGACCACAGGATCGTTTTCAGGGTACAAGGCGTTCCAAAGTATGGCGAACGTACTTCTTGCTGTTACAGGCGCAGAGACATTGTTCGCTGACATGGGTCACTTTGGGAGGAAAGCAGTTAACGTTTCCTGGTTCTTTGTTGCGTTTCCTGCAATACTGGTGCAGTACTTGGGACAAGGCGCTTATATTCTACCCCTGCTGGATCCCACTGTTACGTCAATGTCCACAGAAGACAAAATGGCTGCGCTCACCAGTTCCGTCTTCTGGGCGTCAGTACTCAAGAGCTCTCTCGTCTTCTACTACTTTATGGTTGCCATCGCGACGTCGGCAACCATTGTTGCGAGTCAGGCCGTCATTACGGGAGCCTTCACGCTGATGAATTAAGCGTCAAGCCTAGGCGTCTTCCCTCGACTTAAGGTCGTCCATACGATTGCACAACAAAAGGGTCAAGTTTACATTGCTGCCGTGGCGCTGGTACAAGGGATTCTATGTGCGGTTCTTGTCATAGCCTATGAACATTCCTCAAAGTTGGCTGTTGCGTATGGGGTCGCCGTGACTTCTGTCTTCGTAATCACCAGCACTATCCTCTGCTTCTTCATTGCGCCAATTTGCTGGAACCTAGCATGGTATGTCTACCTTCCGATGTTCCTCATTTTTGGGGGCGTTGATCTTGTACTCTGGTCTTCAGCCATGCAGAGCGAGGGTGCCAACAGGAGGTTGGATGCCGATCCTTGTCGCCTTTGTGATAATGGGAATCATGTATATTTGGACCTCGACGAGAAGCTGGGTATCAGCTTCCTTGGAATCATTGAGGGTTGTCTATTTCTCCTCTCCAATCACTGGAAATGGCAAATATGGGATGTCACTCAAAGATCAACTTGCACTGTTGCATGCAACATACAAACCTGTACGCGGTGTCGGCATAATACTTATGGCGGACTCTAAGTAATTGATGCCCTTATCACTAGTCAGGCTTTCAAGAAGGCTTCATGTGATTCCAAGAATTGTGCTGCTGGTCACAGTGGAGTTCATTAACCGGCCATTCATTGGAGATTGGGAGCGCACGGCTTTCAAGACCTTGTCTGAAGAGTCTGACGAAGAAAGCTTGTCGTGTTCTGTTGTTGTCCGGTATGGCTGGGCTGAGCCTTTGTCTGCACTAAACGTGGTTGAGTTCTTGAGGTCTGCAGTAGTAGACAACAATGGAGACAACAACGTTGTTCCTCCGGCCCTCACTCAGCTGTTTGAGAGTCTACAGTACCAGGAAGATCAAGACCAACTGTCCGCCTTCTTTGCTAACGACGACGAGGAAGAGCCATTATCAATCTTCACGACCTCAAATATCATCAAGCCGAAGCCTAGCCGTGGCATCATTGGTTGCGCATCTGTCAAGGGCTATATTCTCTTAAAGCAACTACTGTCCCCTACAACCGTAAACTTCTTCGGACTCCAATACAACTGGGCGTGGTGGTTCTGGTGTGAGCCATAGACATCCTGAACAAACAGACGAGTGACCCAATTTTCGTGGTGACCGGGAGCTTCAATTCTTGAGCATGTCATCATGCTGCCTTCTTAGTGAAGCTGCGACGTCAGAAGAACCTCTTCAACAAGCGACAGCCACGACGATGGGATGTTCAGAAGTCTTACAAGAATCTGACTTCCGTCTGAAGTACATCAAAGACGAAGATCAAGGAGGAACTCATATTGTTGCTGACGCTTTGTCTTGATGTAGTTAGCCTTGACATGTGAAGGGGATGCTAACCTAGAAAAAGCTCTCAAGTCTATCAGGCCTCTCTAGCTGATGATCAGGACGGACCTGAGCTTTCTTTCCTTGATTGGTGACCTGATGACTCAAAGGCTAGCGAAGATGGTCACCCCCGAACCTGCCTTATATGACTCGCTACGTTTTAAGTTCTAAACTCCAAAAAAACTTGGTCCTTTGTCGTTGAATGAGGAAAGGATTATTGGTTATGATGATGCTTATCGTCTTTAGCTACGGGTATAAAGTTCCCTCCGTATTACATCTTTCGCTGTCAGAGCCGTATACCATCAACTACCCATTTGACGTCGGGCGCGGGCACTTTCCCATGCCGGTCGTCGCTGGTCTTCCGCCCCACCCGCCGCGTGATGATGACAGAGCCAATCCCTGTTCAAACAATAAAATCTGTTTCTTAAAGCGCGCAGTAAGGGGTGAGAAGAGTCCTTATCTCGCCAAATGGGCGGGTAATACTTCGAAATCCAACGCTAGTTGGGAAGCTGCAGTGAAGTCTTGCCCTATGGACAAGCATAACAACCCATTGACGCTGTTTATTCACTTGCTAGACACTGCCTTGTCCTGTCTTCGGCCATTCAACCCATGGTGTTGACTAATACTTTCCTTCTTGGTATTTTCCTTGTCAGGAGCTCAATTAATGAAGGATAAGAGAACTGGTTTTCCATCATCATCTCAGAAGGTCAGATGTCACTTCGGATTGAAAGAGGTCCAAGCAGGCGTATACTCTCTGTTTAGCCTGACAAGATTGATAGTGAAAGTCTGTGAAGAACAGCTACTGACCTTGGTTTGCAACGGCAACACTTACAGGAGGGCCGCCGTCAGACAATTTGTGTCTCTCGCTAAAGGAAAAGACATTGGATTTTTTTCTACTCTCCTACGATTAGCTTGCCCAATTTTGTCTGAGTGCTAGGTTCAAGCTCTCTTCTACCTTGCTCTTCAAATGTTTGAGTGCTTATCTGAAAGTGCTTGTGCAAACTGTGAGACATTACCTCTTGCGTGCGGGGACAATTCCTTGTTAAGAGGCTCTTAACAGTCTAAAACACCCAGCACGCGGTAATGTATACAACGGCAACCTAATGTGGCAATAAATCTGAGGCGCACTACTTGTTGTCCGAATAGTCTTCCCTACTATTGACATCTACATGGCTGTACATGTGCATTCCTCCTGGTACTTTGCAGTTCACCAGAGGACCTGAGGCAGCCTTCTCAGTAATGGCATCGCATGATGCTGTAGTAGCGTATGGCGACATTGGCACTTGATGCAGTTGCTATTTGTTGGCTTGGACTTGGAGTTATTCTTGCATGGCTTTAGAGACGGCGGGAGATAGAAGTGCTAAATGTATGCAAGTCTTCTTCATCCATATTTCATCCATATTTGGAGTATGGGTCAGTGTTGGCAACGTTCTTGTTGAACGAGAGAGCCAAGGACACTCCTCGCTGATGATAGTAAGCACTGAGAATAGGGCTCTTCATATGGTTTTCACTGTTAACGTTGAAGGGATTCGGAGTAACAAGTTTCAATTGCTGAAAGGTTGGGGCTGTGTGACTCCGTCGTTCAATGCATTTGTTTGGCCAGCATACTGTCACTTTAGTCGCAAAGGACCCATCGTGGCATCTTTTGGCAGGGGCAAGCTAAGGATGTGTGCCGATGATCCCTGGCTACCATAGGACGTTCACGTCGAGGGTATGGATACTAATCCGTTTAACTTGACATTCTTGTTGTTGTTGCCACCAAATGGAATCTAGCTCCCGGGCCCCTCGTCAGTCTGTCGTTAGGTAGGCTTGTAGGTTTACTGCTTCTCCGTGTCCTTTCTGCTATCTACTTCCCCTGGGGTCTCCTGGAGTTGCTGCGGGAGCGTGCCCGAAGCCTCTCCTAGCAGCGCTTCAAGGTTACCCTGACCTTCCTCAGGTGGTGATGCCTTCGTTGACATTTCTTTTGGCGGCAAAGGCAAATCCAGCACGGATGGCGTCAAGTTTGCTATATCGCTCTTTTCTTTGTCGAGACCGTCCTCACTTGACATAAGCTCTTTGTCCGGAAGATGATGAATGCTGGTGCTTCCGTCTTGCTTAGCAGCAGCCTCGGTCAGCTGTGACTTCACAGCTTTCTGGTCACTGCTGTCTTTTATAGTGGGTTCTGACCGAAGCGGTTGTTTGTCCAGTCCTATCTGGTCGGTCTTCCCAGCATCGCTTGACGGCACGTCTGGGACTACGTATGTTGGTCTTTCTGAGTTCACGAGGACGATTGGCCGTGGTGGCGGCTTTTTCTTAGGTGGCTTGGGATGCTGCTCGCGGTATTTCTCCTCTTCTTGCTTGAAAAGCCGGTCGACAATATCATAGAACTGGGTCTTGTAAGGGCCATAGAAGGGATCGTTCACCCTGCTGAACCATCGAGGATCAGAAGCACTCTCCGCTACATCCGGGACCAGAAAGTTAAGACCCAACCTAAAGGAGAACTGGTTGTTGTTGTTGAGCAAGGAGCAGGCCAGTCAGCCCTGGATTAGTACCATGACATGGGGAAGAGGCATAGAGGTAACGGTCAAGCAAAGAGACACACATTATTCATAGTTGGTCTTATTGAAGAAGCGCTTGGGCGGAGAGATTACTAGCAGATGTGTCCCAGCAACCAACATATTATGGCCCCTGGTCGCAGATGGGTAGTAAGGAAGTCTAGCAGCCCAAGGAGGCAAAGGACAAACTGTGTGGAGAATGGTCTTCGAGCGGCCAAAACCTACCTCGTAATCCTTCCCAATGCGTGCAGCATGGGCAAACTGTTGAGCAGCTTGGTGGTGGGTGTTGCAGCAGAAGTCGAGCTCATAGTCATAAACAGCCTTTAGCCGGGTTACCATATCGGCAGAGGTAAGGGTCCACTTGTACTCGGTGAGCTGCTGCAGCGTCTAAGAAGCAGCAGGACTTAGATGGCCCCCTAACCGCCGTCATAGTGAAGAAATTGCGACAGAGAGGTGATACAGTCGACACAATTCTCTCCTTCCCTTTCATGACTCTACTAGATCTCGCTCAAGTATGGGCTAAGGATGGAGGAGCCTTCATCCTCTCTCGCTACCTCTATCACTTATAGTAGATCGCAATCTTTTGTCTATCGTTACCCTCAAACCTCTCCCCGCACCCGTCTTCCACAGTCTTCTAAAGCTGCACCTAACTAGGGCGACGGTCCCATACCTCTTTGTCCTTGACAACCAGCTCCATAGGTTTACTGCCACCACCACCAGCCGCACTTTCTGCCGCCTGCTGTACGTGACTGTGTTGCCTGTCTGTGGGGCCTGAAGTGACGGTAGTGATCTCTCGACGACGCACCTTGATGTGTTTCAAGCTTCCATTCCAAGGAGAAGTGGGAAAAGGATTGTTAGAGGCATTGACTAGATCATCATAGATGTGGGTCAATGATGAAACGATGAGGGTCAGAAAGTACTACGGCGCCTTAACGGTTTACTGGCAGCTGACGGCGTGCTTGCATGCTTATGGAGTTGGGCACACCCGTTATCATCATCCCTCTCGCTCGTCAACTTACTATTGCGGTTCAACTCTGTACTCCTTCACTAGAGGTGTGTCTGCCAGCTGCAAAGAGAACGCCAAATCAGCCTGCTTGCCTAGAATAAAGAGCTTCTGCTCTGCTTGGTGCTTCACTTCCAGCGCTTTTCTCTTTGTGGCCCTATACTGGGCCTTAGACTTGATCGTGGCCTCTTCTAAAGTGTGCACTGTGCGCTTGTAAGCTTCACTTTGCTTTGCTTCCTCAATCTGATGGGACAGTTTCTCCGCCGCCTGTGAAGACGTCTCTCTCACTGTGTGAAGGAGTTGCGTCGACTCCTTCTCTAGCTTATCGATATAGGGCTTCGCCCGAGTCTGAACGTAGATGGTGGCCCTACGAGTGGGCTCCTGGGACAACAGAGAAAGAAGCAACTGCTTTAGGATGATAATGTAGGAAAAGAGTCGAGATGGATAGAAGAGAGGAGCGCGCAACACAGGGAGCAGTATCAAGCCTGTCGTAGCGCTACAATCTAACCGCTTGCCCCTACTCTTGTCCTTCCTGGTCCTCGTACCACTATCTTCTCCTGCAAAAGCTTGTCTGCTGCTGCAAAAGCCTCTTTTGCTCCATTTACTCCGCCAGCAGGTCTTGTTCCTGACTCCGCTTCAAGAACTTTGAGAAGTTCTTGAGGCGGCTCTAGAGACGGTAAAGGTCATTAGCAAAAGGACCATTGTCGCAGGGGATCGAGCAAGGATTGGGCCTTGAAAGGCCATCGAACAGACTACTTATTTCCTGGTGCGCGGAGTCAAGTTCATTATTACCTAAAAGAGGGTCTTTGACCTCACTTCCTGCGGGCTTGTTTGCACCTTCCTGGCGCTTACCAGCACCGTCACTAGTCGTCGTGGCTCCGAAGCCTCCTGGAACTGGCTCTTGTTGCTCTTCTTTCTTCACGGAGGCAGCAGCTCCCATTGTAAACAGCTCAGCGAGTAATAGAAGAGCAACCCCGGACTTGTGAGGTTAAATATTGTTCTGGTGCATGCACTATAAACATCAAAGTATTGGTTGGATGCTGCGTAATCCTGTCGGTAAGAAGACAGCCCAGAAAACCAGGCTGGCTCAGTTCTTGACGAGAGAGGTGTCAAGGTCCTTTAGTAGAGACTAATAGTAGATAGTGGAAAGAAGCAGGCAAGAAGACGACGACAGCTGGAGGGACTAGTGAAGCAATGGCCAGCACCACCAGCAGCTGATCCACAGCACGACTTGCCCATCCTCCGCCTTCAATTGAGGGCCCAAGATTCGTACTGATAGCAGAGTACAGGCAACAGAAGGAAAGCTCATCAACAAACTACCTAGTCGCCGCCAGAGGAGAAGAGGAGGAAAGAGGCATCATCCAGCAGAGGGCTACCGAGGGCGGACTGACGCGACGATCGAAGAAGACGTAAGATAGTCATCAGCCCTTGGCCGACCCAAGTGAGGCCGGCCTTCCTCTTCCCATGGACCACCATCCCCAAGCGATAGGCGGTCGAGGCCGAAAGGAGGAGGGACACAGAGGGCACCACACAATGAGAATCATCAAGCTCTGTCCGTTACGTCCCGTCCCACAACCCGTTAACGCCAATGTGGCCCCGTCCTTCTCCTGCTACTCGTAGGATTGTCATCATCATCGCTCTGCTGCTGGCGAGCACTCGGCCACTTTGGTCATCCATTAAATGATGACGAGGATAGCAGACTCTCAGTCGTGAAGAACTGGCTCAGAGCTACGAGTCTACCTTGGCAGTCCCTATTGGCGGCCCCGCTGCTGCTATATCTGCGGCGTGAAGTACTACTATCGGCAGAAACAAGCACTATCATCATCTTCGCTCTTGCAAGCACATGATGACCTGTTGCTGCTGCTGGCTTTTCTCCGGCTCCGCCTCCTCTCTTCTTCCTGGATAGTAACAACATCTCAAATAGGGCAATCGTCGGGGAGATGGTGTTGGTGGCGATGATGACGTGGGGATGCTCTCCTTCCTACGAGCAATAGTAGAGGTGACTGTCGGGGCTGTCCTTCGGTCCATCAACCCGCCTTGACTGCTGTGATTTGCAGTGAAGGGAGGAAGGGTCATCAACGCCTCTTGATATAGCGGGCCAGCAGGAGGAACATGATTGGACAAGACGCAGAGAGCTCCAGCGCAGAATTGAAAGCTGTCAGCTCTCGTCACCCAGCAGCTTGGGCTGATTGTGGTGGATTCATTTTGTTTTTGCTTCTGCTCGTGCTTCCGTTATCGCAAGGTCCCAAAACATTCCATGATAATGATCTTCTTAGCGACGCTACTATTCATCAACTCGCTCTTGCTGTTGTTGCTGCTATTCCTGGTTGTTGCACTAGTCATCTCGGCATGCAGCCGCGGACCCGCCTGGTCTCACTGCTGTGACTGCTGAGAGAGGAATGCCTGGGTATATTATTAATGGCCAACACACTCTCAGGATTCCTGGTGGTGCTTCTTAGGCTAGCTCGTTGAAGCTAAAGCAGCCAGCTTAACAATAGACTGAGGAAGTACAAGGGCCCAAGGAGTTTAGTCAGCTTGAAGGTCAAAGAGCTGAGAGAAGCATCTCCTCAGGCTCGTTCTCGCTCTTCCGAGGTGGAGCATTTCTGCACAATAAGCTGCAAGCCATCCATATTGCGCGTTCCCTGTTAATGCTAAGAGCTAGAGTGGCGACAGTAGCTCTGTCTTGAGTCTGACTGACCAGGGATCGGTCGGGTCATAGCATGCCAAAGATGACTTTGTGATCGGCCCATTAAGAGCCTTCCTCAGGATGGCACGGAAGAGTTCCCTCAGAGATGGTGACATGAGGAATATCGAGTAGCACTAACATAAAAGGCAGTGCTTAAAGGATGAGTAGAGGATTCTAACAGCTCATGAACCCTCCTCCGCCCCAGTAGTCAGCATCTGTGGACTCACTGGTAGAGTGGAGACCAATACCTCGCTCTCGTCTGGTAGGCGTTGCCTCCCATAAAAATCTTGATATACTCTCACTTCCGTATTGAAAGCATTTGAAGGAGAAAGGAAGCGTTTAGCTCTTACTCTTACAAAAAAAAATGATGTCTCGGACCCAGTAATCACCTTGATGCCTTGCATCTTGTTTCTATTCTTGCATCAGTCCCTATCATCTTGCTGCCTCAGCCTCTTCTTTAGTCTGCGACTGGTGAGAAAGTTGATGCATGGCACTGCTAAGAGGGCCCGACTTCAAAAGCGCCGGTCACTCAGGTGCTCCGGGAAGAATGTTTCGGCACTTGCCTCGGCTGAAGGACGTCCCAGCTGTGCAGCCCATCTCGTCGTCAATAAAAGCCCGCAAACTGGAGATGCGGCTGTAAACGCCGGGCTGAGAGCGCCCACAGCCAATTCCCCAGGAGGTTAGGCCCACAACAACCGGGATGCTTTGATCCACGAACATTGGGCCGCCTACTCAAGCAAAGCTTCAGGCTCTAAATGCATGATACGTACAGACAGGCCTTCTTTTAGCGTTGACCATGGTATACCTGAGTCTCCTTGGCAAGTATCGACCCCTGGCTTTCCTGCGCAGATCATGACCTCAGGATACAGAACCTTGAAAGTTGGCTCGTAGAGGGCCTTACACCTAGCGCTAGGGACGAGCTCTACTTCGCCTTCTAAGAGCTTCGAACTTTCTTTGCCATCTACGGCCGTAGCCCCCCATCTGGATCAAAGCACATGGAAAGAGACAAACCCAGAGTGAGGCAATCCCGGAGGAGGCTACCATTGAAAAGCAGAGCCCAAGAGCGTAGAGCTAAACACATCATAAATTTTTTTCTTGCGTCCGAGAGAATGACACTAACCCGAGAACCTTGAACTCTCGCGGCTGAGACTCGTCAGAGCTCTGGCCATCATCAAGCTCCGGATAAACTAAGAGCTCTGGCCCTCCAGTCACTCTGATCACTGCGATGTCATTCTCAGACGTCAACCTATTGTACTTCGGATGTTTAGTAATGCTGGTAACATTCATCCTTAGACCCTGCTCTCTGGTGTCAGACCAATCATGTCGTTGGGCCTCTACCCACATCTCTGACGCGGTGAAGATGGAGAACAAACAATCTGCCATAAGAGGGCAATAGAGGTCAACTTAGGCTCAAGTCGTGGGTGATCATTGAAAGCAAGGGGAGGCTGGATGAACTTACGGGCCGCGGTCAGCACCACATTTTTGCCAATGTATGCAGCTCCGCAGAAAGGACGTTTTCCATAGAAGGAATATTCTGAGGGGTGGAGAAGTCCAACTGTCCAATTGGTGTACCTAAATGGAGGTGCTTCTGAGCCCCCTACGATAGAGGGCTCAATAGCGGAGACGGTGCACCATCCATGTATAGCAACCAGAAGAAGAAGGAGGAGAGTTGGGGCAAGGTAGTATGACGTTCGAGAGAGCATCTCATAAGCACAGCTAAAGATGTCTGCTATGTAAAGATGTCTGCTATGTACCGCGTTACACGTGCACTAGAAGGAAGCGAAGTGTGAGCCGAGAGTATGAAGTTTCCTGTGCGATGGAGGCACCTTCGTACGAGCTTGGAACAACAACTGAGCTCTTCATGCAGTTCCCTCACCCAGACAGTCAAACTTAGTTAAGATGTATCTTCCTCCTGCAAGCTTCGCATGCTGCCCTTGTTCTCCTAGTGAGCAAATAGCTCTGCTGCTGCTAGAGCTACTAAAGGGTCTATCATCTTGGCCTTATTGCCCTTGGTCGTGGCGCTTCCAAGGCAGAGCTACAATCGGTTCTTGTACTGCAGGAGCACGCCTTTTGCCTGGAGCTCTGCGCATCTGCGATAGAGCTCTGGACTAGAACTACTGTTTTATGCTTTATAATTCGGTCATCGTCCATGATGGGTGCTTATTAGTGTTGTAGTTGTACAACGTTAATAGCGAACTACAACGCCGTCACCAAGGAAACATCGCCTTACAACAACGACGAGGCAGTCAAAGGATACGTGCCTATTTTCGGCTTGTTTCGGCAGCTTCTCGTATTTCAAGTTCAAAGAGCTGTCACAGAGGAGCCATAAGGAGCCCGAGTGAGGAAAGAGCGCACGTGATGGAGACTGCCGACGGCAGTAGCAGCTCCTCGCTGAGCCTGCGTGAAGACGGTCAATACTTCCTCGTTGCGTCCAATGCCGGTGATTTCTTTAGCTGCTGGCCATCACAATGAACTTAATATCCGTCTGAGATTTCCACTGACGCCGCTGATTGGGTCATGTATGGTCTACGGAGGGATCCAGATTGTCATGGTCATTTAGAACGGCGCCTTTTGGAGGTTGGAGTATACATGGAGCCTCGTCTCTCTCTTTGGTAGCACCAAGCTATGGCAGAGACTGTAGCTTGGAGTGCTAGGAGATCCAAGAGCAATTTGTCTGCATCACACGGTAAGCCCGCAGCTAAGGAGTAGTCGCTTAGACTCTTGCCTTCTAATGTTCGTGATCTCCTCCTGTTGTCTTGACCACTCGGGAGCTAGATGCTCAACGCAAGCAGCAGTCGCAGTCCCTGGTAGATAGCTTGAATTCTACCCGACGTAAGCGCAATCGAACTGAACGACCCGCAGCATCTGGATTGCAGACAGCGACTTCGGTAGCTTACCCTACTGACAGACCTTTAGACGAGCTGCCGCCAAGGACCTGGTGGCTGAGCCAGGAAGACTGCGGCATCGACGGTCCCTCCCCGCGTCCTCCCCCAAGCTTTAGGGCTGAGCAAGTAGTCGTGACCAACAATCACCCTTCTTCCGGCTGCCTCTCCAGCTATGCAGCCGCTAGTTTTAAGCGTCATCTGCCGAGCAAGACACCATTAGGCCTACTGAAAGACGAGACACCATCCCCAGAAGAGGTGGGACAGACAGACCATTGTACCGGCCCAGGAACAGCAGCCTGGAAAGCTACACCTCCTGTGGGAGGAAAGATCGTTGACCTGTGCCCAGAGGAGAAGGAAAAGATCGCAAAGCTTATCAAGGAACTGTTAAAGGTTAGTATCGACTGGTTCGCCGCTCCCTAGACTGCAGCTAGCTCATGAATCTGTTCTCTTATATAATTTAGAAAGGTGGAGATTACCGAGCTGTCATGAGGGAACTGGAGGAGGAGCGTCAGCGGCACAAGACAGCGCTAGAGAGGCTGAAAGAACAGAACTTGCGAATCGCCGAAGAGTCAACCCATATCCTACTCAATCTTCCATCTTCAGGTCGCCTTAGTCCACTTCTCTCTCTCCCTCTCGTTGGGTCTTCTTGCGTCTCCTTAACTTCTCACACTGTTGAGGGCAAAGCTTAGTGAGAGTGTGGCGATGCTGCGGGCTTGCGAAAAGCGGTTATCTGAAGCCGAACAAGTGAAGGGACTGGCTGTTGGTGATAGTGAAGGGGGGACCTCATCTTCCTCAGAGACAGGGCAGCAGACACTGAAAGTATGGAGTTCTATCTATTCCTCTCTATTCACTTCTGTTAGGGGTCAAGGATGTTATGGTGACCACTCCTTTCAAACTTGACTCCTTTGAGACCCAGTAGTATCCTTGGATTGCTACCATGCTGCTAAACACTCTTGGATGGCTTAGGAGGAGATTGCAGCGCTGAAGAAACTCGTTGAAAAGCAGTATACCCTCCTGCAGAACTTGAAGAAGGCGGAAGAGGAAGGACAAGTTGCAGCACACCAGTCATCACAGAAAGCAAGAGGAGTAACGCACGATGAAGTCGCTGAGTCTGTTCAGGTACAGCATCTCATCCTGTACTGCGTACTTGGGCCCACTAACAAGCTCCCAAGAGCTCAAGTCCAGAGCTCCCTCCGCTTTCTCCTAGGGTAGATCATTCTTTGAGCTCGAGTGCCTTAAGCTCTTGTCAGGGGACCAAAGCTCCCCGTAGTCCTTCAGCCAGCAAAGTGGAGAGATCCGGACCTTCTTCGGCTAGATCAGAAAGGAAAGAAACAACAAAACCTGATTCTGAGGAGGAAAAGGCAGAGTACCATGGTCTGGACGACCTTACAGCTGATCAATCACTTGATGAAAGGGAAAGAACAGCTTTTGCCTACTTTCAGAAACTGTTGGCCATCCAGGTACTCCTCCTCTCTGTCCTTTTTTGCCTCCTGTGTTGAACTCTATTTTATTTCCACACTCAGACCATGCGCTCCTCTATTTCTCCTCCATCCCAATCTTTCTCCGGGTCTCCTCTTCGTTGTGACTCTCTCTCTTTGGCCGTAGAATCTAGCTCAAACAAAACTAGAACTTAGAAAGCCTTGTGAAACCCACAGGAGGCCAATTGGTCACCCAGCAGTAAAGTAAAAGCCGGCCTCTCTAGCTTCTCGCAAGAGACGGCCAACAAGTCACCTCATCCTCAGAAGCAAGAGATTCTGCAACGCGAGAGAGAGGTCGCTAAAGCAGAATGTGCGAAAGACGAGACGCAAAAAGATAGGAAACAAAGTGATCCGTGGTCGCCTAGAAAGCCAGAGAAGCTCGTCACTCACTGGGAGAGCAATGCGATTCCTCAACCCACCCTAAAGTCCCCGCCTCAAGTGCCGCGGATAAAAGTGCCTCAGCAAGAGTGTCGCAGCGACAGCGGGCCTTTGCCTTTCCGGGCTCACTCTCTGGACAAAAAAAATGCGCCCAAAAGAGAGAAGGTTGATGGAAGAAGAGCAAAGAGCTTCTTCAATCGTGGACCCTTCGCGGGACAGAGGTGCGTCTATTAGTTCTACTGTCCATTTATGGTTTGTCTCTGATTGCTGGCCTTCGTAGTCCATTAGACGTACTGAGCCTCATTGAGGACTTGGAGGAAGGGAAGGCACAACAAGAGGTGAAACCAAACCTGCATCTCCATCCCGCCCAAGCCCATCAATACATCCTCGAGAACCTGCCAAGACCGGCAACACGAGCTGAACAGCGAAAAGGAAGGTCCTGCGTGTCTCAGTCTCCTTCTACCGCGAGCAACTACTCCAGCACAGCCTCTTCTGGAGATGAGCTTCCCTCTGGCATTGCTGAGTCTGCCAGTTGGTCTCAGGTCTCCTTTCTCTCCCCGCCCTCCTTCCTCGACTTGCCAAGAGGCCGCAACAACGGGCGTAGGCATCTCAGTCGACGAAAAGTTATGAAGGTAAATCCCTCACTACTCATATCTCATTCTTGGAAGCAGCATTTCTCATCTCACCATGAATCAGTCGCCGTCAAAGCAGTCGCTACGAAGAGACTATGGTGCTGATGCAGACGAGCTGGAGGAAGTTATTAACATCCTGGGCAACACTTCACTCATAGATGGCTGATTGCCGAGAAGAGCGGACATTCTTTGTGACTCGCCTTCACTCTTTATCTTAGTATTTATGGCTCAGAGAGAGATATTTGCCCGTTTCGCGTCTAACACATATCTCATTACGCAAAGCATGTGAACTTAGGGTGGCCTCAGCTGACCCTTCACGCTCACCCTCTCTCTACTCTCGTAAGCTCGCATCCGTGTAAGGAGGAGACACAGTCGCTCAAGCTTCTGTTAATAAAGGAGGGAATGCGACGTCCTCAGTCTATGGGATCCTCTATGGCTCTAGGTCTGGGGTTAAGTGAGGGAGTATCCTCGTCATGTTCTATAGCTGCCTTCACACCGGAGCAAACAGCATCTAGTCGATTAGATATTTCAACCTCTCTTTCTGGAAGCTCCAGTGAGTGGTAGACGTGCAGCAGCTGCTTGAGCATGCTTATCATATTTGGCCTGTCAGCCAGTCTAGACTCCAAGAGCTCTCTTGCCTCGTCCCAGTGGCTAGACGCGATGGCACGGTCCATGTAGAGCTGTATTGAACGATATGAGCAAGAAGCACAACAAGCAGAGTTAACGAAAGGATGTGGAGGGACTCGAAATAGTTGACCGAGGATCCAAGAGAGCAGCGACAATGATAATAGATAAAGGATTGCTAAAAAAGGCCAGAGCGGCGTGGGAAGAGATAGACAATACCTCTATGATGCAGTCAAGCTGCTCGGAAGAACCGCCCAGGGCTCTTAGCTTGGGCTTCTCGGTCACCGCCGGTCGTAGGAGACGCAGTAACAATGCGTCGTCGCCTCGAGTGTAGGCTTCGAAAGCCTTAAAAGTCTCAATAACCGCGGGTACTAGACCATAACCAATCAAGCTTAGTCAGAGGAAATAAGTACCAGGCAAAAAGAGAGAGAGAGAGAGGAGTTCGGGAGCAAAGAGGTCTGGTCTTTTCATAGAGAAGGCGTGGTAGACAGAGTAGACTTTTAGAGAGTGACGAGTGGAAGCTGTTAAGAGGCTCAAGCAAGGCAAAGGAGTCATGCATAAGCTTGACTTATCCTCACTACCTTCCGTCGAGTCCTCCACCTTCTTTAGATACGCGGGGTCTTCTCTTCCTAGGTCTACCAGAGCACTCCAAAGCTATTGCCAGGAGAGAAGCCAGACCAGCGAGGCATAACAAAGTAAGGAGTGAGAGCGCATACTCTCGAATATAATCTGGCCCATAGGTAGCTTACCAGCACATCGTAGAGAGGGGTTCCTTGCTTCTTCGCGTCCCATTCCTTCGCGTCCATTATCTCCTTTAGCGTCTCTTTTATCTCCTGGCGCTTTGCCATGATATGTTCTGAAAAAGCAATGGTCAGCAAATCCCGGTTTCGGTTCTACCTCACAAATGCTGCTCCATCCTTTAATGGGCTGCCCAGCCTTGAAGCTCCTTTCTCGCTTTCTTACTTCTTCGCTCTCCCTTCTTCTCTCCCTCTCCTTTTCTCTGCTCTTCTCTCTCGTTTATGTACGTCTCTTTATCTCTGCCTGCTCCTTATCGGAACTTCTGACTCTATACCTTGAGGCATCTTCCACTCGCTCTTGATGGGAAGGTCCTCCATATTCATCCTCAGCCTAAGTCTAAATATCATTCCGAGTGCGTCCAACTGCACCTCAGAACTCGTGCGGAAGTCTGGAATCCAGATTTTTGTACGAAGGATCCTGAGTACCTCGTCATAGTTGCCTAGATAGCAGAGCCAAGCCAAAGAGACACTGGTTAGAAAGAAAACTACCGACTAGGAACGACAAAAACGACATAGGTAGAGGTGTAATATAGACGTAGCAGACAGAAAGACCAGATATCTTAGGCTGCATGCGTACCCAGTTCGAGCTCAAAGAGGGCGAGATGCCACCAATTGTGTGAGGTCATGAAAGGCATAAAGTTTGTCCAGTTGGACGAAAAGCTTCGGCTCCATGCTCTTCCCTCCAAAATTTGACCCTAGACGAGTTGACATTGACACTTTGCTGAGGACTGATCGGCAAGGAACAATGCGTCTGGAGCCAAAGTGTGACGTGGACCAACTTCTTGGTAGCGTCCTGCCCATGCCCTCTGGTCTTACCTTTGCTAGTAATATGTGTGCTTCTGTATGCTGACTCCACGGGTCTGAGGATAGGATTTCTACCCCTTTTTTAGCTGCTACCTCGGCCTCGTTCACACGATCATTCTCTTCCAGCGCGAAAGCCTAGTCGAAGTGGGATTATAGAGGCTATGAGACGGGAGATCTTTAGGACCTCTCTAGGGAAGAAAGTTGTTAAGGCCAGGTAATGACTGGCTAGTGAACGTAAAGGGTACTGACAATAATCCTAACCTAGTATGACTCGGACATCTGGAAACTTACATACATCCCCTGGAAGTATTGCTTCTCTTTATTGGCCTGAATGACAGGCTCTGAGTCTATGATCCCAAGCATGCTTTCTGTATCTCCTCTCAGAAAGGCTAACAGCTGCCCCCTCTTCAATGCAAAGAGGTCGGATGGATATGAGGCCACTATCTCTTGGTACAGTTCATAGGCCTTTTGTGTATCATGCTGGAGAAGCCTAAATCCCAAGAGGGGAGAGGAAAAACAGACCACCGTGAGGAAGATTGGTGAGATAGCAGGTGGAAGAAAGTGCAGGAAGCTAAAAGGTTGTGAGACGTCAGGTGGAAGGAAGTGCAGAAGCTGGTTGGCTTCAGGAGGTAAGGGCAACGGCTGACACGATGGTGAAGACTGAAAGAGGGGTAAGGGAGAGAAAAAGGAGAGAGAAATGAACAACTAACCATGCCTCACAAGCCTCGAGCAGAAGGATCTCCCTTTGAGTCACTGCTCGGGTTTGAAGCAAGGACCTTGCCCTCTTTAACGCCTGGACAACATCTTCTTGGGAGCCACTAGATATTAAATGAATTACCAGCTTAGCCTAACATCATAACCTTTGGACCTGAAGACTGAGGATAGGCTTACTCGACTACGACAAAATCTGCGTACAAGACATGAGCAGCCAAGCACTCCGGATCTGACCGGACTGCCTTCTCAATTACTTTCCAGTTGTCCCCATATCTCAGCACCTCCTTCACATAGCTGTAGCAGGTCGCCCAGTAGACCAGCAGCGCCGGGTATCATAACGGCATAACGCAAGGAGGGGAGAAGAGGGGCATGTTAGTAACGCAAGAGAGAAGAAAGGCTTGCCACCATACTCATGTTGATTCTCGTCCGATACGCCGTCCCTTAGCTTACCTGGCAATGGCATCCCGACACTCCTCGGAGTGAGTGCTCCACTCAAGGCCCCACTCGTCCTTCATTGTCTTTGGATGTGTTTTACTCAGCACTCATTTCGTCCTCCTCACAGCAGTCGTCTTCCATGCCACACTCGTCGCCGCAAGGGCAGTCATCGCCACAGCAGTTGCATGAGCAGTCGCAGTCTTCAGCATGTCCGTGGCAGTCGCAGTCACACTCGTCTGGGTGATGGTGCATCCTCATGTTTACGATTGACGATCTTGAGTTATACTAGGTACAATTAGGTCTGACCTTGCGGAAGGAAATGACGAACTGAGGCTTTCTGTAGCCAGAAAGGACGGAATCTCTCCAGCCTCTGGTGGTGGGTTGCAGAGCAAGCGGTACAGACCAAAGGCAAGAAGGAACAGGACGAAGATCGCGGTCAGGCCAAATCTGAGTGCAACGGCCCTTCAAGTGTTCTTTTCTGCCTCCTCACCCCAGAGCAAGGAATCTTGCAAGGTCCTCGATAGATGTAAGACAAGGCATGAGAGACAGGGTGGGAATGACGCAGGGAGCGTGTTGAGGACGAGGTACAAGCGGAACAAGATGAGAGATAGGAGAGAGAGAAGAGAAGGGGAACACGGAGACTGAAGAGAGACGAAGTAGGGAGAGAACGAAGGGAGGATCATGGGGACAGCAAGATGGGAGGAAGGTACGTATCAGGCGGCAAAGAGGAGGAGGAGGAGGAGGAGGGAAGAGGAGAAAGGACAATTTCTTCTCATCGTCAAAGAAGAACACAGATCTTCCGAATCTTTAACGATCAAGCCACTTAGAGCGTTATTCCTAATAGAGACGTTTCTATCCAGAAATCTCAAACTCAGTTTCTTGTTTCATCAGTGCCCTGTTCGTTGTCCACCATCTTGCTTTTGTACTCTGTACAGAGGGTGGATAGGCGAAATTTATAGGTCTCTCGTTATGTATGGTACGGGGTGGGTGGGGGTTGACGGGTACGACAGAGGCACGCCCAGAGATTGCACAAACAACAGCAAACAACTAACAACGCAAGAGAGAAGACAATGACCCCATGAAGACTGACGCTAGACTGACGACGCTAGTGACTTGATAATCGCTATTGAAGCGCTCATAGTTACCAATAAAGTTAACTTTTGGTGAACTGATTACTCGATTCAGGATTGATTCGGTCTTGAAGTGTCCTTGTTGATCTCTTTCAAAAGAAAAGTTGGAACGTCACGATCGGCGAGGCTTCAGACTTCAGACTCCTGGCGAAGACAGAGCTCTCGCTTTGCTTACTACTAGGGCTTTCTCAGCTTAATCGTTCCAGTTCTGCTCAACAAGGGCTGGTCATCTTGAGACCATTAGCCTCGCCTTCTGATCTTCGGGCGCACAGAAACACCCTACAGGTGCCTGATCTTGTCCTAGTGTTGACTACGTTGACCGAAATACTCAGGGAGGACTAGTAGACCTTGACACACTTGTTCGCTGTTTATGGACCCTAGTCTAACGTGTCCAGCCAACAACCCACGCCTTGCGACGAGGTCATAACCCTCAATCACCCTACTTCTTCCCCAGCATGATTGCAAAGCTGGCACTGTCCTCTACCCGCAGATGTTCTGCCCCTGCCAATAGACGCTCACAGTAGCTTATTGATGATTAATCGTGCCTAAGACTGCACTGGAGCCTTAGACCTGTTACTTTGGCTTGTGCTTGGAATGGCAACTGAAGCTGTTACAGGTGATTATTTAATCAAAGGTCCTTATCGCTCAATCTAACAGCTTTCATAGAGTACAGAGACCTCATCAGGGAGCTGTTGGAGGTAGACACTGAGGCAGTCACATTGCCACGAGCCTATAATCCACAGGTCAGCCGCCAGATCAAGCATCATTGCCCATGCTCCATAATATCGGTTTACACTCTCCTCTGTACAGGGTATTTCCTATCGCCGCGATTCAACTGAATCGTTAGAAGAGGGTCTACTCTCCCCTCTGCCCTCCAAGGATGACCACCAGGCTTCCAGGTCTCCCTCCCCGGCCGTCATCGAAGTATTAGTCCACGAAGCGGAGAGAAGCGACGCAGGCTCCAAAGCTGCCGAGAGGAGCCCAGCCTCCACAGTCTCTTATACTGAGATTGATTCGGTAGATGGAGAGGAGAAAAGAGTGGAATTACCAGGAGAATCTCTGCGATTTACAGGAGGTTCACCGCGTTCTCCCTCCACCCGCCATTATGAGGCCCCTTCCAAGGCCATTATAGGGGCAATGACCCCCTCTCCCGTCAGCTCTAGAGGCCAAGCATCTTCTGAGCCTCGTTTGCTGAGAAGAAGGTTAGATACTACCCACAGTCCTTACTTTTTGCACCCCGAAGAAAGTACTAATTCTTGCAATACTAGGAGTTCGGGTTTTGACTTCATCCAGCAAGCCGCGGAGGACCAGGGAAGCGAAGCGGTATGTAAGGTCATAGACACTTTGAGAGAAATGAAATAGAAGTTAGGGAGCGGGAATCAAGTTACCGAGCGCCCTTCGACGGTGGACTAGACGGAAATACCATAGCGAGAACGGGACTGCGAGAGAGGTAATGGCTAATCCCGTCTTTTAGTCTTTCAACCTACAATCGGAGGCGGACAGCAAAGAAATAGAGTCGCAGCTGACAGCTCTAGAGGGCATTTTGAGCAAGCAGAACCGTGATGTACTGGAGCATGTTCGGGTGCTGGTAGCTGCAGAGCGTGCACATCTCCAAGGCCAGGAGGAAGAAAGGGACAGGCAGAGGACAGCTGCCCACTCGATGGAACTAGAAAGCTTGCGGGTAATATTCTCTCTTCATCGAGTGACCCCGCGTCTTCTAATTGCTGACTACTTCTAGGAAGACCTCACCGACCTGGCAGAGAGGTGTGGACAATTTGAGCGAATAGCAACAGTCCAGTCAAAGATCAAGCTAGCGTTGGCCGATTACGTTGGAGATAGAGTAAAGAAGATGGTAGGAGAGAACCCAAGAACAGAGCACCCTTTTCCAACTTCTAACCAATAGAGCATAGTAATGGGAGGAAAGTGGTAACGGGAGGCAATGGGCAAGGAGAGATGTTCTGTGGAGCAATCAGAGTATGGAAGAAAGGGAGAGTGATACAGGATAAGAAAAGGCTTTGGACACAATTGATGGTGAAAGTGGCTGGTGAGAGTGATTTGCCTTGAACAGTACAGGGGGTGGGACCCTAAGCCAGAAGCGGAACCAGCTGTTGGTGGTAAGAGGCCTCTAACATTAGACACCGTGTTCCCCTGCCTCTTAGGAGCATTTAATGAGGAAGCGGCGAGTATTCTCGGGTTGGACAGTATGGAAGGCTCGTAGTCGAAAGAAAACAATGGCCACACGGATAGCTATGTTGCACTACCAGAAGGTGGTACTCCAAATCTGTTCAACTCTCATCCTTTCTGACAACTTACCTTATAATCACCTTCCGATTATCTGGGGGAGCAGCGGCTCTTACAGACCATGTTTGCGGCTTGGAGGATCCAAGTGTGGAATCTTAAGAACGACAAGATTCAACAGCGCCTTCAGGTGGGATGATCTTTTTATCGAACCGATTGTTGACTGGGCTCATATCTCGGGCGCTATATAGGTGGACATCGAAGCAGCAAATAAAGGACTGAAGGCTGAATATGAGGATCGGATACGCAAGGTGCGAACAGAATCTTCTAGCGTCATTCTATATATTCAAGTCCCGTCATCTCTCTGCTGATTGATTGCGTCCGTATTTCAGTGCGGTCACTCAGAAACCGCAGGGCGTCTAACCGCCACTGCTCTGCTTAAACGTGCAGCTAGAAGAGGAGCTTGGTCATGCAAAGATAGAGATAGAGACCGGTAAACGAGCAAGAATAAAGCTGGTAAGGATGCCGCTCACTTCGGGCTGGTTATCTCACCATACACTCTTCATGTTAGCTTTCGGTTCCCTTTCACTTTTTCTAGTTGTTCGACATCTTCATTTAATATTTGATGCTTGAACTTTTCATTTTTTGTTCTGTCAGGAAGAGGATCTCAGAAGAGCCTTTCTGCGAGGTGTCTCCATTATGAACTTGGAAGCCCTCAACATTTTCAGAGCAGGGACGAGCTCAGCTGACACCACGACCGACAGCGCGGAAGTGGACAAGAACGTTGCAGAAAGAAAGGAAGATACTTCTACTTCTCTCTCTCAGCCCATTGGTCCGTTAGAAGATCCTCTTCCCTCATCTTCATTGTTCACGGGTGGTAAGTAGACTATTGAAGGTCTATATTGTTACTTTAGCTAAGCTTGCTGACTCCTTTCGCGTGTCTTTAGGTGAAGAATACGCTTTCGTTGAAGAGGTCACAGAAGGCCTTCTGGGAGAAACTGCTCTAGACGACATGTCCAATGGCCAATCGAGTCTTATCTATCCTCGATCTAGGAATAATGACCAGCCTGTTAATGGGATTGGTTCCTCTCTGGCAATGTAAGAAAATGGTCTCTTCCGCTTTAGTTTCAGTTATTGTCGTCTAAAAAGAATCCTCTCCCTGTCTTTCACTCTCTGCATCGCCTCCCTCTATTGCACACCCTATGAGAAGACGTCACAGCCTTGGATATACCACGTCTGCGTCCCCCAAAAGAGTCGAACAACCACAAGAGGACGACGTGAACGAGGATGAGAGGGACCTCTCACTCTATCTACCTTCAAGAAATTACTCACAACCGTCAATGCCAGTCAGTAGACCGTCGCTCCATACTGCGAAAGCGACTAACTCAAGCTTCGCCGATAGTAGAAGCGCAGCAAGGAAGAGAGATCCTGGCCGCGCTAGCCACCCTGTGCAAACCTCTACTTCCCAAAGTGGGCCGAGAAGCGCCTCTAATAGTCGCAACCATTCCTCGCTTTTCTTGCGACAATCCTCGTCCTCTCTTCCCGCTGGCCTCCCTGGCCAGTTTTCAGAAATAAAGGGTCTAGAGTTGGATTACAGAGAGACTACTGAAGACCAGCCTCGGCCTACGCCACGGCCGATCCCTCAAGCAGTGGCGAAGAAGACCATTATATCTTCTAGGAAATCGACGGGGACTTCCAGAGCCAGTCAATCCGCACGAAGGGTGCTGACCCGATGAGAAAGAGTTTCTTGGATAATGCTTTGATGCGGAAGCGGAGTTGGACCATAAGGACCAAAGGCCAGAGCTATATCTTTCTACCCATGAGACCTTGTGAGAGCATCAGGTCAATGGCTTCGCCCATTCTATGCTTTGGCTCGACATTTACATCTATACATTAATACCCATTTGAAAGGGCTCAAAAGTGCCCTGAAGTTGTTCATCGAATCTCAAGGGGTGGCAAGAAGACAGCGAAGAAGGGAAGGCGCAGGGATGACATAGCGCGACTAGGCAGATTTCTATGTTATACATTATACAGAGGGAATATGAGTTACAAGGGCCGCCGTCATCCTGGAACCTATGATCTCTACAAGCAAGAAAAAGAGTGTAAGGACTCACTATAGCTTTATATGGGAAATATCGGTCATCCAGAATAACAAACTGATAGGAAGTGTGACGGATGAAGGAGGAGTTCTGGATGGAGATAAAGTAGGATCGGTTGCCGACCTGATCGCTTGACCCGTTGCCCGTGGTGCTGTCCTTGTCCTCTGCGTCCTTGATCATTACTAGGAAGTCGGCGTCCACCTAGAAGGCAAGAAACATACAAGAGTAGAGACAAGCCCGTTATGGACAACGCTAAGAAGAGGAAGAGCAATGGAGGCACTCCAAGATGTAGACAAGAGAACGGTTTGGCTAAAAGTTCGGGTTCAATGACACAATAACGCAATGGAGGAGAAACAATAGAAGGTCCAAATATGAGCGGAGAGGCCAGGATCAATCAGAACTTTGGTCGTACCTTTCTTAGAAGCTCTTCCATCTTGTCATCTTTCTCTGTTGTGGCTGCATTCTCTTCTTGCTGAGCATCATAGGCAGCCCTAGAGATGATCCCAAGAATTAGGGACCCAGAAGACAACCAAACTGGAAGTCGTGGCTAGCAGTACCTCTTTCTCCTAAGGTCTCGTTCTCTAATTTCCAGATTCTTCTCTCTCTTGGTCTCTCTCTCTAGCATTGACGCAATGGCCGCTTTCTCATTCGCCTGCTGGACTGCAAGCCCCTCGGACACCTAAATTGAGAAGAAGACGGAGATCTAAATGGCAGAACGCCGGGACAATTGAACAAGAGAGGCATATGCCTGGGATAATGCACTCTTGGGATCAGAGGATCAATATATGCTCCAACGACATCAAAACAAACAGGAAAGAGGACTCAAAGTTTTTAGCCCATAGAAATAGTGGGACGAATCTTACCTCTAGCAGTGAAACCATGCCATTCTCATCACCCACCGCCACTAGCCTTCCGCCACTGGCGCTGTTTCCCTGTACGCAGATCGAAGAGAGGCCGGCATCGCTGACCTTGTGTGAATATGCTACCTCATTCTGGCGATAATGATAGTCCCAAATATCCACCACTCCGTCCATCCGTGTTACAAAGAAGACTCCGGCCCTGGTAGGTGACCAGCATGCTGCTGTGAGGTATGACTCATGGTACGTTGTGCTCATGATTGGACTCTTGATGTCCTCAGACCACATCTTAGCGGTCCAGTCCCCAACAGTGAGGAAGTACTTGTTATGCGTAGGATTGCGCTGTAGGGAGGAAGAGGTACGGTCTTTAGAGATACTAGAGAGTGTACGCTGGACTCTGTTCAACGTTGACAAATGCCAAGGAAGATAGGCACCAAACAAAATCCCAGCAAGGCCTGCTTAAGAACTTGACTTCTATGAGGAGAAAGAAAGCGGAAAGAGAAAGAGAGAAGAGCGGAGGCATGAAAGACTTCGCGCCAACCTGGATAGAGTAGATGGGTCCATGATGCTTCCCTGGTCCGTTATCGTAGACCGTGATCCCGTTATTCTGCTTCCTGTTCCTCAGATTGATGGACATGACCACACCCTGTTCCGTTCCCACAAGATATTTAGTCGGCCCTGCTTCAGTGTTATACTCTAACGAACTGCCGCCCAGGATGTTGCCTTCAGCCTCCAGAAGGAGAGAGTCTGTAGGTTCTCTAACAAGGGACGACTATTAGCCGGGGAGATGGGCCAAGGGTAAAGCAAACGACAGCCGAACAAAGTGAAGGAAACAGCTGATGCTGCAGGACCAGTCAAGCGATCAGAGAACAGATCAATATCGATAGGAGTCAGCGAACAAGAAGAGACTGCCAAAATTATCAAGACGTGTGCCTAGACAAAGAGAAACAACGAAGAGACAGCGCCTCCACATCACAATGACAAGAGAAAGAAACGAAGGACCAGTTCTTCTGCTAGTTCGGCATTCGAGGAGCCAGTTTGCCTATCTCTTTCTTACCCTAGCCTCCTAGTATCCCACCAAAGCATCTGTCCGTCAGTGGAGACGCTGACGCACTGGTTTCCCGTCTTTGATGAAATCCAGTAAACATCATACACAGGATCGTGATGGCTCTTCTCAATGATTGAAGTCTCAACGGGGCTTGTGCCCTTTCGCAGATCGAAGAAAGAGATGAGGCCATTATAGCTGCCCCCAACTATGGAATCAGGAGACTTTGGGTTGAAGCGCATGCAGACTAACGGAGAAGCAGGCTTCAGGGTCTTATCAGGAGTGTTTGGGTTGAGGATGTCCCAGATATAGGATGCTCTAGGTTAGGCGTGGAGAATCCATGGAGGACAAGAGCCGGAAGGCAGCACGATCCCACCAAGACGAGACAGCAGCGAGCAAAGGGAAGAAGCAAGGTGAAAACGGAGAGAAAATGAATAAGAAGGCGGGTCGGTTAGTTGAAGCTTGACAGACAGTCCCAGAAGACGAAATGGTGCATGGGCATGAAGGTGGTCAAATAGAGAAGTCATATCTTCACCATGGTGTCAGACAAAGACTATCAAGGACCACCGAGGGGTGAGAAGACGATGAAAGGAGGGGTTATTATGAAAGCGAACCCCGATGAATTGAAGTGCCGATAGTCCAGAAGAGTTATTGGGAGCTCCAAGGCCTCAATCGGACCCTCGAAGACTTCCTCCGCTCACCTGGGCATACTATGAGTTGTGAAACGGGGATCCTGAAAGGTGAGGAAGGAGTACGAGGCGGCGATCTTGTTTGGATTCTCCGGATGCCAGTCAATATTTGTCACTGTGCGCTTGATCTGGTTCGGGTCACGGAAGACAGCCAGTCCTTTGGCGCTGGGAGGCTCAACCTCGACATCAACCGCGTCTCCCTCAAAGTAATCGTCATAGATATCGATCGTGTTATTTTGCTTTAGGCAGCGGTCAATGATGGGGCCCAGCATCTTGACGGAGAGCTTATAGTCTGCATGTTACCATGAGGAAGATTAGCCCGGAACAAGCTTAGAGCACACGGAGGAGAGCTACTCAGGGTGGCCACTTCACGCAACAAGGCGGAAAGGGATTAACAAGCGAGAGGAGATCAACTATGATAAGCTAAGGTACAATGATAGTACCGTCATCCTTCTCAGCCTTCTTTCTGAATCGATTGACGTCACTCTGCTCTGTGGGGTCTACGTCCTTAGGCCATCCGCCCTCAATGTGCCGCATGCTGCTGTTCTTGGTGACTAGGCGCTCTGTGTTTACCTCATGCTCAGAGTAGTCAGGCGTTGTCGCGAGGTTAGCGATAGAAGGTTGGCGTTTAACATAATTCTTTTCAAACTCATCCGTAGAGGGAACAGAATCGATTATCCTGTAGCGTCGGTGAGTTACACTGCGCGTTAATGAGCTTAGATCTGTTGCCCTGGCTTACCTGGCCTCGTAATCAGAGAACTTAACCTGCTTGCCGAACTCACTCCTCGACTTCGTATAGAGATAGGCTACTTCCATCGTGCGTATGTCGATGCCAGTAGCCGACTACTTAGGTGGATGATGGGTGAAGGAGAAGGTGGAGTAAGCTCGCCGTTCCGCGAGTGTACCTATCTGAAATAGCGGCTCCTCGGCGAACGACGGTGGGCGAAGGAACGCTTCCAGTTCTCAGGCCCCTCTGCTGTCTTCAGTCTACGTGTCAATGGAGACCAGGAGCGAGGTCAAGGGAGAAAGCCTTCGGTTGAGGTCGATGAAGCTTCATCGGACCTTCATCAGACGCGGACTATGAAGCTCCCAGATGCTGCCGCTCCGCCGTCTTCCTTGACACTTTGCGTCGGTTCGCCCTGCCGCCTTACTACGGCGCCCTGTAATAGTTTTATAGGTTATTTGTATGTCTTGGGGCCCGACTATTACTACTGGTCATACATATTAGGGATAGTGGCTTTGCGTTCCGCTTAGAGCCTTCAGCTATTCCTGATACCGCTCTAAATCCCTCAGGGTGATGCTTCTGATGTTTTGCATACATCTTCCAAGAAGTTTAGCCATTGTTGCTCTTCTGATCTTCAGTGTCACGTCTTGAGTCAAGCGAGCCTACCTGGTCATGGTAGAAGATGCGCGATGGGGGAACGAACCTGCAAGGTCCGGTCTCTAGTCAAGCTTATGCCATAGGGGAGGTTATGTCTGGTGGGAACAGACACGGTGCGGTAGCAAGGTTAGGATGACTACGATATAGACTTCTGCATGATAGAGGTCCCCAAGGTAATTACGAGCTTTTGATGGAGCAGGCTCTATACCTGACCGCTAAGGAGATCCAAGGTGCATGTGAAGAGCAGCACAAGTTATCAAAACTTCCAACCATTTCAGACCGCCAGGCATGACCTTGAGGACAGCTTCGCCAACGACTACTGACAGCTCATCGTGGTGGTCATTAGAGCGTGTCAGGATGAGACCACCCCACACCACTTTCCCGGCAAGAAGCTATCCGCTAGACTGGCGCTCCCTCCTGCGTCTAGTCGTAGCAGGTGTCATCATTGCTTTTCATTTCGTCAACCTGTTGGTAACTGGGCCCAGAAGGCCAGTGCAGGAAATGTACAGCAGATACCTGTTGCTGGTTAACATGTTAGGGTTCTTCATCACTTGGTTTGACAAACAGATTGCAATATCGGGAGGAGGGAAGTCTCAGCGAGCTAGACCCAGGTTCGCATCTCTTGCTTACTTGTTTCAGCGGATCCCAGAAACGGCGTTGCATTTCCTAGTGTTTCTGGGAGGATGGCCAGGCTGTTCGATGGCTCAAGTATTGTCCCGTCATAAGATTCGAAAAGCAAGCTTCCAGGTTGTCATGGCAGCGTGCTCCATCGCTCATCATCAGATTCTTTACTTTGTCTTCACTCCAGCGCTCTGCGGTGTACTAGAAGAACTTGGTGATGCACGCGGTACCTGCGTGCTGGCGAAGGCATGGTATCTGATGGTACAAGTGCTCGGCTATTATCTTTGGACAGAACTTGCCATCGCATCCTTTGGTTGGCTATTTTCAGTACCCGAGGTAAAGTTTGGGGCACGCAAAGAAGGGTTTAGAAGGGATTAACGGATGACGACTGCGGCAGTTCCAGCTTCCTTTCCTTCCAGGTGAAGGAGGCTGCAAGCGCCGTTGTCCGTCCCGAATAGCAACTGTCGTAGCTTAAGCCAATTGAGGCAAAGTGAATGGGCAAACCGAACAAGGCAGGCTGCCCATTTGCAGAAAGGCATTCCGTTAGTCTACTGACAGAGCATGAATTGGACATACACCCCACGCTTAGATTCAACACTTTAGAGGAGGCATGCAAAGTTTATCCTGACTACCCCTGGGCTTCTGGCCCCGTGAATGGCGGGCAGTCACGGGAACAATTGTCGTAGTAGGTATGGCATGAAGTTCGGATCAGATCCACCACAGTTCTCATCGTAACGTGATGGAAGTGCCGACGACGGCGACTATTTTCGTCATTGTTAAATTGACCTCATACATTCTTGTGGTTTGTTGTCTTATGCGTTGATGTGTTTGCATGACAACAGGTGTGGCCTCCTTCTCCGAGGATTCACCTGTGACTTGGGGAATAAATATCTGATAGTGTCTCTAAAAGGTCGGTGGCTAACTAAGGTTAACGATTATTCCCTGCTGACAATAATACTATTTATCCATCCGGTGGCTGCTGCCTTCTTTCGTCATTTCTCTCTGTTCCGAACGATAACAATGACGAGAAGACGGGAACATCTTTAGAAGCCAATCTAATACGGTAGCGTACCTCTACTGCTTTGATAGATGCTTCTGGTCCGCCGTTGTTGCTATTGGCACGGTGCGGAGGGCTATCTACCTCTAGGGAACAAAACAAGAAACATATTTAGAGAATAATATGAGGAGTAAGTCAGCAACAACTCTAAAACCCGGCTCGGTCTGCTTCACCTCCTTCTTCCTTTCTCTCTCTCTCTCTGGTCTCTCTCTCTCTTCTGGAGGATGCTGCTATTTCTAAGGGAAGCTGCTGCCCTCACAGTAGTCTTACTCTTCTAAGAACGTGTTTTATCTGTTTCACTCTAGGTCTTATCATCATCATGTTATTTATTGATAAAAGTCCATGCATGCCGGCTATCAAGGTCATTCGTCTGAGAATTCCAAGATGAGAGTTATGAGGCTCGTTGTAAGGCTGGGGGGCTGCAATTTGCGGCGTTAGTCTATAGTCTTTATTCGGAAGGAGCTATGCCTTGTGACCTCGCCTGTGCGCAGCAGCGGCTTTTTGAAGCTTCAAGTGGTCGCTCTTCACTTGATGCTTCTCGCCATTTCGGGTCATGGTCTAATTTGGTGGTGATGGATGGCTTTTTAAAAATAAAGTCAGTCTTCATAGTAGAGTCCCTTATTATCCGTCAGCTATGGAGGAAATTGCGTATTCCACTTACAGCATGTGGACTACTCTTGCCTGCTTGCCTCGTCGGGTGATGGTCTTGGCGCTTCATCTTCTCATCATCCTCCTTCTCGTATTGCTACATTGTTACTGCCAAGGGCATCATCATTGATACTTCCTTATGTTATTATGATAATGATGGTGGCGACGCCGGAGCAATAATAATGAAAAAGACCCCTTCTTTCTGGGTTCATTTCAGAAGAATCATGAAATCGTTGTTGTTATACGTAGTACGGTACTTTATACAGAGTACGGAGTAAATTTTGTTGTGTTCGAGGCTGTTAGTTACTAGCGTCTAGTTATTTTTGGTTCTACTATGTTTTACCGGCTAACCGATGTTGGCTGGGACGAAGGATTGGTGGCTGTGAGTTATTCCTAGGAGCGAGAGGGCTGGTGTCTCGTTCTAGTTGGCTTCCTATGGCGGTCCGCGCCGCTTGCTGAGCTTTGCTGCGCCCTCTGTATGTTGCGGTTTACTTCCGGCAGTGCTGTCCTTCACAACTCGTGTCGCATCGAAGCTCAAAGTCAAGCACCATGGCTCCTAAGGCTGCTGCTAAGACCACCAAGGCCAAGACGCCTGCCGTCAAGAAGGCCTCTGCCGCCGCTAAGGCCACCAGAAAGGGTGTTGGCAAGACCCGGATTAAGATCCGCACCAAGACCCATTTCTTCAAGCCAAAGACTCTTAAGCTTGCTCGCAAGCCTAAGTACAACCAGAAGTCTGTGCCTAAGGTGAATCCCTTGTAATAGACCCATTAGGTAGCAGCTCACTAACTGTCCTCTCTGCTCAAGGCCAACAAGCTTGACAAGTACAGAATCATCAAGTTCCCCCTTACCACTGAGTCTGCTATGAAGAAGATCGAGGACAACAACACCCTTGTCTTCATCGTTGATGTTCTGGCTAACAAGCGCCAGATCAAGGACGCTGTTAAGTCTTTGTACGACATCCAGGCACAGAAGGTCAACACTCTCATCAGGTAAAGATGTCGTGTCGAGGTCTAGGGCAACAGCTAGAGAATAGTCAGGCTTAGTCATCCAACGCTATCTCTTTTGCTGATGACAGTCAACTTGCTTGGTTGTGTGGTTTAGTCTACGCAGCCTAGCACTTTGACTTTTGCCCACCAAATACGCTGTGGACGATCTCTTCCTGACGGAGAGTGTCTGAAACAACCTTTCAATCAGCTTTCTTCGCAAAAGCTCCCTTTTTCCTGAAAACTAATTGAAAAGTTGCCTTGGAAGACGTTTAGCCGCCTTTGTAGACGGCAAGCGTTGGAAGAGGCAGCGAACGGACATTATCATTTATCGACTAACCCAATTTTCTTCATCTTTGTAGACCTGATGGGCAGAAGAAGGCTTATGTTCGTCTTGCACCAGACTACGATGCGCTCGATGTTGCTAACAGAATTGGCATTATCTAAATGCTCGGCAGAAGGATGATAGCCAAGCTTCACATTAATAAAGCTGCGACATGCACCCTATTGGTCTTACTGTGAACCGTCTTTGCTCATTATGCATGCAGTTGAATATCTGGTCGTTTTAGACCTGTCAGGAGGACTATTCCTAGCCAGAGCGTAGGGTGGTTTCTATTGAGAAATGAGGCAGAGGCGGCATCTTTAGAGAAAGCTCAGGACGGTATCCATAACCGGGCCATCCCGGAAGCCAGTGGCATGTTTACTGCTTTGCCTCCTGATGAAGTTATCGATTAAGTCCATCTATTGGTCCACGATTTCCTGGCCTCTTCCATCCTTATCCCTATGTTCCTGCGCTCTACCAAGCATCATCCTTTCACATCGCAGTTATTACATTATGCTTGTTGAGCAAGGGGCCTGTCTGGTCAGGAGGTTGATGCAGAAGCCTGGACCGGTTATCTGCCATGACTGAGATGGCATCAAGCCATCTTTCTAAGAGTTGGGCCCTAGCCCAGTACTGTAGCCTATAATCCCATACATAGGACTAGACTCCACACTGTCCTTTTATCACTCAGCAGCCAGAGAGTTCTTATTTTCAATGAGGGTTTCCAATTAATGAAATGTTTCGCTGTGGAAGTCGGTATGAATAACTGAAGAAATATTGTTTCTTCCGAGGAAGAAAGGTTTGAAACTTATGGAAGAGAGATTTGGAGCTGTACAGTTTTGGTGTGTCATCCCCATCAACAGCTCTCTCTCCCTCTTCTCTCAGCTCATCATCATCATCAAGAAGCCTTCAACCCCGTTAGTTCTTTGGACAGCTAGGAAGTCCATCAGGAAGCTTCTTCTTGGTGCTTCGCTATGGCCTTCTGCTGACCTTTCACCTGCTGGTTGGACGCCATCACCCATCACCCAGCACGCAGCGCAACGGTGCACCTCAAAAGGGCAAACTTTATCGACAGGAAGAGGATAGAAACGGCACCAGTGCTGACATCCCATCATCCAGACATCCCGTCATCCAGACTTCCCATCATCCAGTTTCCTTTCTGACACGTAGTAGACAGTGCTCCTCTCCGCGCATTGGAAAGAAGCCAATTATGAGCGGTGTTATCCGTTTTCGCTCCTCCTCAGGCAACTTAGACAGCGTTATTCCTCATGTGCCCAACTCAAGGTTCTCGGATGCATTCCTCCAAGCCATTCCTAAGACGGTACTCGTTGGCTCCCTTGCATCGGACACACCTTATGCCTGCGTTCAATTAATGCAATACTCTCTATAGGACCTCCACCTTCACTTAGATGGCTCACTGAGGATCGAAACTATCATTGAGCTAGCGCAGAAATACAACGTCGCTCTACCTGGGTACACAGTGGCAGAGATGAAGGAGAAGGTGTTTAAGTCCCATTATAGCTCCTTAGTGGAATATCTGGAGTGCTTCAAATACATGTCAGCTGTCATGTGCAATGAAGAAGCTATCGAGAGGATTGCCTACGAGCTGGCGGAAGATGTGGGTCCTGACTGCTTCTACTCTTGGTTCTAAAGACTGTTCGCACCATCGATCCCACCTTCTGAGACTCTTTCTGTGCCTGATCTCTGTTACGCAGCTTTCTGTTCTTCCTTCTCGCTCCCGCATACTTCTACTCCTTTTGTAGTGTGTCCGTTTCCTAGGCGACGGCTTCGTGTCCTCTCACCACTTCCGCGTTGGCTTTTCCTTGTAAACTCAGAACTTTTTGGAAGGCGTGCGATATTTTGAAGCCAGATTCGCCCCCCAGCTTCTGGCGGTACCCGGCAAATTAGAGATAGAAGCGATCTTGGTGGCCGTAAACAATGGCTTTCGGCGGGCAGCGAAGAAGTTCAACGCCAGCAACCCGAACGTGGTGGACGGCCTGGAACCAGAGTATGCCTACGGCATAATCGTTTGCGGCATGAGGATGTTCACACCTCAGATGTCCTCGTACTTCTCCTACTTTTGGGAAGTTCACAAGGGAGAGGAGCCTCACAAGATTTACGGGATGGCTTCCATGGCACTGGTTACGCAAGCTGTTGCTGCTAAGAACGCACACAAGATCCCTATTGTGGGGATTGATATTGCGGGAGCCGAAGCGGTAGGTTTGACGTTGACACTCTTAAGAGTTTCCTACTTCATCTCCTTCCTATAATTTCCGTCCTTCTTCTGACCTCCTTCAGCTTATATTAAGCGATCTATCCGGGTTCTATCGTGTCTTTTGACATCCTTCTCTTGCCTCTATGCGTTTTCCCATGACTGCATTTGACTTTGGGTGCTTCTAGGGCTTTCCTGCGCAGGATCACAAGGAAGCCTTCATGTATGCCCATGCGCACTTTCTAAGGAAAACGGTCCATGCAGGAGAAGCATATGGTCCTGAGAGTATATTTCAGGCTATTAATGACTGTTTTGCTGAACGCATTGGTCATGGGTTTCACGTGTTCAACACGAAGCTTGTTCACTCCTTGAAGAGATCAAATCAGAAAGACGAGTTCGTCCAACATCTAGCCGACTATATCGCTGATAGGAATATCCTGATGGAGGTTTGCATGTCCAGCAATTTGCAGACCATGCCTGAGCTAGAGAATGACCCTTCAAATCATAACCTGGGACGTATGTTGGGCCACAAAATGAAGGTTTCCATCTGTACGGATAACCGCACTGTCTCACACACATCCGTTGTGAAGGAGCTACGGCTTGCTGTGGATACCTTCGACATGACAACGGAGGAGCTGAAGGACTGCATTATTAGCGGTTTCCGCTATTCCTTCATGAATGTGCCCTTTCCTGAAAAGAACGCATACATCTCCAAGGTGGTTGCTATGTATGAGAAGTTGGAGGCAGAATATGCCATGAATGGGTACTCTTAGCGCTATATCTTCTTAGTCTCACTCCGAAAAGCTAGCGCACAGAAGACAACCTTAGCTGAATTTTTTGCCAAATAATGAAAGAAAGCTTTATTGATAGAGATTAATATTTATCTTGTGTGATGTGAAGATAACACTGACAAGACTGAGTGCTTGTTATTCTTATGTGAGAGGGAGCGTAGTTCTGTGGCCCCCTGATTAGGCTATTTCAACGCCTTCTCCTCAAGGTAGCGATCCAGCACCTGCAGGCCCTCTTTGAAGTTGGATCGGCCAAAGCCCATCCTAAAGAACTTTTGGTACGCTGAGCCATAACAGCTTCCAGGAAGTAGCAAGACGCCAGTTTCCTCCACTAAAAAATTGCAAAATGTATCGCAACTACCATTTGCATCCAGGAGTGGTCCTTTGGCCTCTACAAATGACAGGCAGCCTGCCGCAGACTCCTCTTGCCATCCAAACAGAGACTCATGCTTCTTCATGAAAGCCCGAAGATGTACCCTATTATCTAGCACAATAGACTTATTCCGCTCGCGGATGTCTTTCCAGGCTTGCAGAGCTTTTAACGCGAGGAACTCGCTTGGTGCAGAGTTGCAGATGGTTGTATAGTCCTTCACTGCTGCTACCTGAGCAAGCAGTCCCTTGTCCTGACTAGCTATCCAACCTATCCGTAGCCCTGGCAAGCCGAAGGTCTTGCTCATGACCCCCAGAGAGATTCCTTTCTCATATATTTCACATATTCCAGGGAGAGTGAGAGCATCGTCTGAGCCCACAGTCTCTTGCCCACGGTCTTTATCGTGGTACTCGAGAAATCGGTAGACTTCGTCTGACAGGACATAGATCCCATGGCTGCCGGCTATCTCAGCAACTCGTTGGAAGTCCTTCAGAGGGAGCTGGTAGCCAGTAGGATTATGGGGAGAGTTGAAGATGATGAGCTTGACCTTTGGAGAGATTAGCTGGACGAGCTCCTCAATCCTGAGAGACCACCTTCGGGCCACTGGGTCCCAGTGGGTCCTCCATTCCTTCACAGCAGCACCAATGTACTCCGGTACAGACACTGAACTCTGGTAAGCAGGCACTTGGACGATTACCTCATCACCTGGACTGAGGATGGCAGTGCAGACGGTGAATATCGCCTCCTCTGCTCCGGAGTGAACAAGAATGGACTCGGGAGAAATATTACGTCCGCCGTGATAGAGTGAGGAGGCAATAGTCTCACGCAGTGCAGGGTTTCCCCACGTCTCGGTATAACCGCACCAAACCTTCCCAAACTCTTCGTATAGTTGGCTAGTAGGTACATCATGCTTGCGGGCAACTAGCTGCAGCAGATCTTCGACTGTCATTGATTGACTGTCTGAGCTTGCGAGAAGGAACTTCGCGGCAAACTCATGCTTTGCAAAAAATCTCTCTAGCTTGAAATCTTCAAGCCTATTCCCCGATCTCTCCGCTTGTAGCAGTGGTCTCATTGCGCTTAGAGCTAGGGTAACCCTGGTGGTATCCCTGTATCCCTGACGGTTTTACTATACTTGCTCGCGGGGCCGCCACCTCCTGAATGAAAAGCTTACTGTCAGGGTCTGGACTAACAGCAAGCAGGGTCAAGATCTATGTAAAAAGCTCCAGAATATCTACTTCCTGACACAGATAGAGTTTGCCAGGCCTCCGCTCTCTGCTGATGATCGATCAGCTTCACCTCATCCTGGCTTTTGGCCTTTCCAGACACACACTCTCGTTGGTAATCCCCTCAAAGATCCTTCTCCTCCTTGCCGTCAATCATCAGAATCCATCATGAGAATTGTGGCACGACCTTTTCCTACAATTATGGTTCTTATGGTTTGGAAAAAAGGGAAGGGTATCTGCAATTCCTCTATAGCTCAGCAGGTAGAGCGTGTGGCTGTTAACCACAAGGTCGGAGGTTCGAGCCCTCCTGGAGGAGTTACTTTTTGCCCTTACCTCTTCATGTTGTAGAATGGAACAATGATGCTGCTGGTGCCAGGCGCCAGGAGGGGCGAACTTCTGCGTGGTGCATAGAACAACGACGATGATATCAAGAAGAAGTTAGAAAGACAGAATATTGCGAAGACGACGATGGAGGGAAACTATTATTGCGTCTCCTCTTCCTCCACTACTTCTGCTTGCCAAAATAGAAGACAGCCTAATCTTTGCTCCCACTCTAAGCGGGGTTCTATTTATTATGTTGTTCTTCTTCGTTTTCTGCTGATTATTAGCAAACAAGTATGGACTGAGTAATAGGTGGATAGCTGGTGCTTCTAATTCAAATTCTTTGGTGGAGCGCTCGCTCCTCTTGGGCAGCAGCAGTAGTATTATCAATTGTGGGCGGCGTTGCAGCAGTAGGTTCCTAGTAGTAGTGGTGTGTGATAGCACAGTTGATGAATAGTGACATCCTCCTCCATTTGATCGATGACCTGACTCCGTAGTAGAACAAAGAAGAGGCCGGGTCCTTCGGCGCCAGAAGGACGACCGCAAAATGGCGCGATGATGTCCTAATTGTTGTGGCTGAAGTTTGCTAATAGCAATATCGATCCTCCCTTGATCATCAAGTCCCTCCTTTCGTTCCTCCTCCTCCTCCTCCTTTTTCTGTTGCTTGCTGCTTTCTCTCCCTCATCTCTTTGTTGCTGCTGGTGGTGGTGGGTGGTGCATGTTGTCGCCGTGTTGATGATGACCTATATTATCGACTCAGCCTTTTTCCGTTCTTCTTGCTTCGTCTCTAACAAAGTCCATACCATCCCCACCATCTTCTTGTTGTGCCGTTAAGTGGGCACCTTCATACAACTAACTACCATTCAGCCCTGCTTGAGCCGTACTCACAAAAGGAGAAGGAACTTTATTTAACTAATCTCAAGAACCCTAGCGAGCTGTTCAACTGACACAATGACACTTTTGGTTTTTACAGGCAACATACTCATCATAGCTTCCAGGATCACAGCTTCCACTTCATCATTAGTTTAATTCTTCTTCTTCTTCTCTTCTGTCCGCCTCTTGAGAAGCAATTTTTTTTGGGGGGAAAGCAAGAGTGAGTACAACACTCCAAGGCCTACCAGCTAGTTTCGGAAACCATCCTCTATAGCTCAGCAGGTAGAGCGTGTGGCTGTTAACCACAAGGTCGGAGGTTCGAGCCCTCCTGGAGGAGTTTCTTTTTCCCTCCGCCCTGCCTTCATCAAGTCGCTACAAGTACAGGAACCCCACACTGGAAGGTTATTATTAGGCAAGTATTTGCGATCAGGCTCACGCCTAACATTTTTACGGCACAGTTGTACCAGAGGGTTGGTCGATTGATTTCGACATGATGAGAGTCAAAATGAAGGACATGCCCCTTTCTTCAAAATGAGCTTTTGATGGGCAAAAATTTAGCTCCTCCAGGAGGGCTCGAACCTCCGACCTTGTGGTTAACAGCCACACGCTCTACCTGCTGAGCTATAGAGGACCTCAACTGATACGAGCTGAAAGTTGCAGAATCTTAGATACCTTGGACTGCTAGTACTGCGATCTGCTTCTGGAGGAGTTCTCAATCCGCGTCATACAACCTCAATAGCCATCATCCAGCTTCTGATGGTTCTGATGGATAGACGAGGGTTGTCTCCGTCTCAAGTTCAACTAGAGTGCGACAATAATCTATAGAACAAAGAACTAGAAACAGACCGTACCAAAGTGTTTGTCTTGCTTTGCCGTCGTCGGGATGCTATCGTGTAAGCCATTGCTAGGGTCCTATACCTCTGGTTAAGTGTGGACGTCCCAGAGACAAGCCTGCCTCTCTGCCATCGCCGTGTGCGCCTTTGACCTTAGCACGAGATTTAGTGAGCTAGGAAGCATACTACGTTCTCGAGCGCTTCGTGTGGCAGTATCAGGAAGAGGAGCGTGCCGTCTAAATCATCTTCTTTTAAACCTACAGTGAGCAGCAGCGGCGTGTGGAGAAAGGGATACCAAGACGAAAGGATGGTCGCCGAGAATAGCGTCACTTACATCTCAGAGAACATTCCCGTAGTGCTTCTGGACTACAAAGACCTAGTTAATGAAGAAGCAGACCTTTCTCATGCAGGTACGTGTTACTGAAATGTGGGAGCTATGGGATTATTGTCTGACCCTTTCCTGACATCATCAGTCGGTGTGGCATTCGGAACCGATGGACTGGGGGTGCTGGCAGTCAAGAACGTACCTGGTATTGTTGAGTGCCGTTCTAGAATTTTGCCCCTCGCTTGGCAATTTTCCCAGCTAGATGATGCTGTCAAGGCCAAGTACGAGGTCCCTCCGTACTACCAGCGAGGTTGGGATTGCGGTAAGGCCGAAATCTTCCCATTACCTTCAAAGGGCCACAGTTTAACTTATCAACTCCTTCATCCAGGCCACGAGGCAATGAAGGATGGCAAACCTGACCACTCTAAGGGTTCCTTTTACGCAAACCCTTTAGTGGACTCCTTCGCCGAGGTTGACCAAGCCGTATTGGCTAAATATCCAGGGTTCTTTGGAGACAACGTGTTTCCAAAAGAGGAGATTCCGGACTTTGAAGATGCCTTAAAGTGTGCCAGTCGGCTAATGATTGAGACCGGGAAGCTTGTGGCTAAGCATTGTGATAAGTTCGTCCGGAAATCAGTTTCCGACTACAAGGATGAGTACCTTCGTAGCATCATCACTAGCTCCAACTATCACGTTTGCCGGCTTCTGCACTATTTCCCGGTGGCGGAACAGAGCACCCAGGCTGATGGGGATAATGCCGACAGCTGGTGTGGATGGCACAATGATCATGGTAGCCTCACAGCTCTCCTACCTGCAATGTACCACGACGCAGCGGGCAAGGAGATTAAGTGCCCTGACCCATCTGCGGGGCTCCATATCAAGTCTAGATCAGGGACCATCGTTCATGTGACATGCCCAACCGACTACATGCTATTTCAAATAGGAGAAACTGCGCAAATCCACTCAGGGGGCTATATGAAAGCGACACCTCATATGGTAAAGGCTGCCAACAAACCGGGAGTATCACGCTCTACCCTAGCGGTGTTTATGGAACCTGGTCCTAAAGAGCCCATGCAAACGCCTGAGGGCTGCACAACGGAGGAGACAGCAGCAGTGAAGCACCTACCTCCAGGTGTGCCTACTCTTAGTAGTCGGTGGCGTAATGAGACTGACGACAACTTTGGAGAGTTCAGTGTTCGCACCATAAAAGCCTATTATGGGTCTTCTATGTAAGAGCTAGGCTCCTTAACATTCGTTTTGGACAGTACAGCGGTTCATGATGTTAGCATATAATGGCAACAATTGACTTTTTCAACTGTCTTCTTCTCATGCGCGATTATAGATGATGGGGTTATCAAAAGCAGGTTCTGAGGGCCGACATGGTTGAGGAGCGCGGTACCTCTGCTCAACAATCTGTCTAGTGGCCACTTTTGAGGTTAGTTGTCAAAACCCAAAGAGTGTTATTTAGAGCTCTAACAAGAGGAGGAGGTAAAATGCGTCTCTGTAGGGAATGATGGCTAAAGGTCGCCTCCTCCTCAGCACGAGCTGGCCTACCCAAGGAAGCAGGGTGACGATTGTATACTACTACCGGGCAATCTGGTAAAGTCTACTTGTTGTGGGGAAAGACAGATCTCAACTTTCCTCGACGCGTTGTTTTTTTGGTTGCCAACCACTAGCGCTAGTCAAACACAAAGTGAAAAGAAAGCCAGCAGTAATGTAACCTGCTAGGAAGGCGGGCGAGCATTAATAGGATTATGCCTGTTCCTTCCCTTCTTCTCTACTTTTGATGATGGACTGAGAAATGCATCCGTTCGCAGCTCGATGTGGTCGCCAAAGGCATTTTCATAAGCTCTGCTGAATCGCTTGAAGTGAGGTGACGATGCCCGTTTTGACCATTACTAGATCGAGGTTTGACAAGTAGGTTTCCCGTTAGGTCAAAGAACAATCTGATAAAAAGCAACTCCTCCAGGAGGGCTCGAACCTCCGACCTTGTGGTTAACAGCCACACGCTCTACCTGCTGAGCTATAGAGGAAGCTTGATAATACAGCCGATAAAGCTGAATATATAACTGGGACACTGCGTAGGCCTGGGGAGGTTCTGAGGTCTCTGCCTCTGTACTTGTACTTTTATTTAGTTACTAGTTGGAGAAACTAATAAGCGGAGTTGTACTTGTGTTCTGGGTAAACAGACTGCAGGAATCCCTCGGAGTGCTTTGTGATACTTGGGGGATGGACAGGCAGCAGTAGAGCTTCCCTATCCTTCGAGGGCAGCGAGTAGTGCAAGGCGACAGCAGCAGTGATCTCTAGAACTACATGCGATTGCAGGACGGTCCTGCAGACACAGGAACGGTGCAAGAGCTACCTTGAGGAGCTCAGGTTGTAACAACCACCTGATATGACCGTCAAAACACGCCTCAGAAGGCTGAAGGAAGTGCTTCACGATAAAGTCCCAAAGTAAGCTTTTACAGCGAAGACAGTATGAGCCGTCATGTTACAGTCAGAAGTGATACATGGGCACGGAGGGATAGGTAAGCATGGATTAGATTACTGCATACAATTGGACAGAGCCTGCTACAGC
>FLMG01001378.1:3351-22672 GCA_900088475.1 Hyphochytrium catenoides
AGTTCCTTGGAAGAGGAACAAGGGCTCAAAAACCCCCGACGCGACCCATGTTCTCATATTAATTATCCTAGTTACCCATAAATAGTGTCATGAGTTATAATACTAAGGTTTATCAGAAATTCTCTTCCCTCAGAGGAGGCCTATTAGGTATAAAGGCCATGTTCGAGCAGTGTTAACCATAAAGCCCAGATCCGTTATTCATCACTCTTCAGAGGGAGGAGTCAAGGTCCCTTCCAGGAGCGCGCTGTCAGAGAGAGAGAGAGAGAGAAGGGAGGGGAGAGAGGGAGAGAGAGAGAGAGAGAGACAGAGAGAGAGAGAGAGAGAGAGAGAGAGAGAGCAGGGGAAAGGAGAAAGAGGGAAAGGGAGGGGCCGCGGGTGAAGATGAGAAAGAGAGAAAGTGAGAGAAAGAGTGGAAGACAGAGTGCGAAAGAAAGAGTGTGAGCCGAAGTGAGGGAGGGTGTGAGAGGCATGTACATATATTTGGAGAGGGAAGAGGAGGAAAGTGAAGAGAGAAAGGGAGCCGCTAGATAACATAAGCCAACAGGGCAGGCAAGAGAGAAAGAATTGAAAAGGACAGGAACTGGCAGGAGCACTAGGAAACAAGCAAAGAGAAAGAAGGGGAGAGAGCCAAGGAGAAGAAAGCGGAAGAGGGAAAGACAGAAGTTATGCGTATTGCTACACAGGGGAAGTAGAAGGCACTACATGTGGAGAGAAAATTAGTAAGAGAGAAGAGACAAGAGAGACAACCGCACAATTAAGAAAGAGCTTAGCGTCCTACCTTTTCCAAAGCTTTGTCCCTTCCCTGGGCCGCAGTTCTAGCTTTCCATGCGTCTGAGCCAAAGTCTTCATCCATTGATAGCACTCCTCTAAAGAACATAGACAGAGAGAGAGAGAGAGTGCCATCCCTGTCAGCTTCCATCTTCACTTCTTTTCCTCTCTTGGTCTTTCCTTTTCTCCATTCTCCCCCTAAGTCGCTCTTTCTTTCTCCTCTCTCTCGTTTCTCTCCTTTTTTTCCCTATCTGTCTCGCGCGCGCGTGCTATCTCTCTCTCTCTCTTTCTCTGTTTCTCTCTCCCTCGCATGCTGATCTCTCACCATCGCTCTGGCATTGGAGCAGCAGGTTTCCCTGGCGAGTGACAAGATCAAAGCAAACTTCAGGGTTCACTCCTCCGGCGGTAGAGGAGCGAATCTCCTTGATAAGCTTGCCATGAAGAGAGAAGAGAGCATCCGCCTCCTCCTCGTACAAGTGTGAGGGAGAGGAGAATGCGATGAAGCGATTCCCTGCGATAACGTAGAACTAAGAGAGAAAGGGACAGAGAGAAAAAGGAGAGGGCATTAGAGACACAAAGAGACCAAGAAAAGAGAGACCAGCGGATTCCAGAAAGTTAGTTGGCTTCATTTTATAGGTAGAATAGAGATGGCAGAGGATGATGATAGAGAAAAAGAGAAGGACAGGGAGAGAGAGAGAGCATCCAGCTCGCAAGGCAGGATCAAGTACAGCTTTTCCTCTCATAATATATCCATTAGGGAACTGGTGAAAGGGACAAGGCAAGCAAAAGGGAGAGAAGAGAGCGGAGGAGAAAGATAGAGAAGAAAGAGATCCAGCAACAAAAAGAGAGAGAGAGAGAGTTACCTGCTCTATCCATTTTCTTCCCTCCCATTCTCTCATCGATCCCTTTAGTGTCACTGTCTGGTCGATCCTCCTCCGTCTCTGGTCTCCTTCTTCTCTCAAAAGACCTCCAAGAGTGGCGCCGAGCTTGTGTCTCCGGCTTCCTTCGTAGCCGTACATTACCTTAGCCTCCTTTAGAGCACGCAGCCAGGTGAGCTGCACAGAGAGAGAGAAAAAGAGAAGAGAGAGAGGTGTAAGAGAGGAAGGAGAGAAAGGGAGAGAGAAAGAGCTATAATTTGATGCAGAAATGACGCCATGACAAGTGAGACAGGAAGCCCGAAGATATACCCGCCAGCAATTTCTTTTTTAGCGGAAGGAAAGAGAAAGAGAGAGAGAGATGAAAGACAGAGAGGTTGAAGTGTGAGAAAGAGGAAAGGAGAAACAGAGAGAAAGTCGCCGCGTTAAATGGAAACACAGAATATGGGACCGAGAGACTACCCTGGAGAACAATCAATGAAAGTGAAAGAAGAACGGGAGAAGGAAAGAGGGAGACAGGAGAGAGCGTCAGAGAAAAACAGATACCGAGAAACCGAGAGAGAACAGAGTGAGAGAAAGAGAGAGAGATTAGAAGAATGCGAGAGAGAGCGACCACCTCTTGGGCATCGGTCCTGGCAACGAGAGTGATGATCCCTCCATCTGTGAAGTGCAAATCTATGGCATTCTCAGGGGCATTCACATCGTGACGAGGCACTACCTCCTCCAGACATGTCAGATCGATGATCCCATAGTGAATGCCAATCTATAGAGAGAGAGAGAAGGGAGAGGAAGAGAGGAGTCAGACAGAGAGAGGCCCAGGAGGGAGGGAGAGAAAAAGAGAGAGAGAGGAAGCTTTAGTAAGAAAAAGAGAGAGTGTGAAAGAGAAAGGGAGAGAGATAGAGATAGAGACAGAGACAGAGACAGGAAGAATACAGAAGGACAGTAAAAGGAGAGGACAGGGACAGCCCGCAGGTCCGGAGGAAAGGAGGGAGAAAGAAAAAAAGAAGAGAGACAGAGAGAGAGAGACAGAGAGAGAGACAGAGAGGGAGAGAGACAGACAGAGAGAGAGAGACAGAGAGGGAGAGAGACAGACAGAGAGAGAGAGAGAGAGAGAAAGAGAGAAAAGAGAGAAACCGGGAATGAACGACAGGGATGCAGCAGTATTGTGAGCAGAAAGATAAGAAACTGAGATAGGATGCAGAGTTTTCACTACAAGGACAAAGAGAGAGAAGGAAACAGCAAGAAAGAGAGGAGAGGGAGAAGGGAGAGATGTGATGAGAAGGAGGGGGGCCAAAAGAGAAATAGAGTGACTGTTGATACCTCATCGATGGACACTTCATGCTTGTAGATGGCCAGTTCTGATCCCATGAGAACGAAAAAGCGAGAGAGAGGAGCGCTCATCGCCGCTTCAGAGTGCCGATAGTACCACATCCAACCAGTGCGAGCGCGAGAGTATATTTGCTCCGGCTCCGCCTGTAGACGAGAGAGAAGAAGAAGAAAAGGACGAGAGGGAGAAAGCGAGAGAGAGTAAGAGAAGGAAAGGACAAGAAAGAGAAGAGCAAAAAGAGAAAAGGAGTCCAGACGTGAGGCTAGGGCGCGGTAGAGGCATGCAACGTAACAGATATCAATAAAAGAAGGCAGAAAGAACTGAAGAACGAACAAAAAAAGAGAGAGAGAGAGATAAAGAGAAGCAAAAAGGAGGAAGAACAGAGAGAGAGAGATGGAATCGTTTGCTTGGTGGGCCACGTACCGCACTTTCCTCCTCCGTCTCTAGGTAGCTTTCTACGAGAAGCTCCTCGGGATAGCTCTCGATGGCATCGCGGTCTAACCGGTCGAGGCGAAATCCAGCGGATAGAGACTGATACACAGCAGCTAGAGAGAGAGAGAGAGAGAAAGAAGAAAAGAGAGCGAGACAAGCGAGGGGTGCAGAGAATGAGAGGTGGCGGACACGAGAGAGGAGGCGAGACTCACGAAGAGAGAAAATGTCAGAGAGGATCTCTAACGAGTTGGTGAAGAGGGAGCGAGCGTAAGCGGAGTGAGCAAGAGCCGAAGAGTTAATTACCTGCGTAGATGGCATCCGCCCAGGAGAAAAGAGCTTCCTGAAGAGAGAGAGAGAGAGAGAGACAAAGAGAGAGGGATCGAGGTGGATAGTGATGATGCGATAAAGAGAAAAAGCCACGGGGAGAGAGAGACACATCACGAAAGAAGGGATAGACGACAATACACATGGCCAGGTTAGATCAATCTCAGCAGTCACGACCACCTCACTTCTTAGCATAACTTTCTCAGATACCTTGTTCCCCTTATAAAGAGGGTCTCTCTTTCCTTTGTCTTTCCTCGTACTCATTAGCCGTCTCTCTCTATCGTAAGCCCTCCATCTCTCTCTACTTTCTCTCACACAAGCGCTAGACTAAAACTCTCTCAAAGCCCTCTTCAATCTCCCGCCTTTAGCTTTTCCTCTCTTTCTTTCTCCCTCTCTCTCTCGCGCGCGCAGGCTCTCTTCTCTCTCTATCTTCCTCCCTCCCCAATTGTTCTCTGGTCTCTCGCGGGAGTGCTCTCTACATCTCCCTGCCATTCTCCCTCCGTCCCGCTGCTTCTCTCTCTCTCTTCCTCTCTCTCTCACCTTGGAGTCGAAGGCAACTCCTATGGATATCCCTAAAAGTGCCGCCTCATAGTCAAAGGGCGAGTCACTCTGGTTGGCAGTGGGGCTCAGCTGCATTGTCTCAAGATTCGAAACCACTCGCAGCGTCAGACGGAACTCTGTCTCCGCGTGCTTACTGCCAATGCACTATCGCAACAACAGAGAGAGAGAGAGAGAGAAAGAAAGAAGCAAAGGAGAGGCAGAAAAGGCGAGTAAGGAAGACAGAGGGCACAGGGGAGAGGAGAAGGAAGAGGACGGACAATGGAAAGGTGGAGAATGGTGAGAAGGAGCAAAAGATGATTTGAAACGGGTGTCAGAGAGACAGCATGGCACTAACAAAAGGATTGAGGCAGAGATTCCTAGCTAAAAGCGAGAGAGAGAGAGGCGAAGAAAGAGAGAGAGAGAGAGCTCCGCCACCAGAGAAAGGAAAGAGAAAAAGATTAGCAGGAGGGTTCTTATGGAGAGGGCTGCGAGGTGGAAGTATAATAAAGGATATATTCTAGAGAGAGAAAGCGGAACTGGATTAAGAGAAAGAGATTAACAGAAAGAGAGAGAGAAGCTCACCTCATTGGCTTTGAAGCCCCGTATGTCTCTCAAAGGGATCTCACAGAGCTGGCGGCCTTTGGGAGTCCGTTGGAACACGAGCTTGTCACTGCGCAAGCTGAACCATCGCTGCCGGTAGACCTAAACCACCAACCGGGAGACAGAGACATCGAGAGAAAGAGAGAGAGAGAACGGGAGGAAGACATGGGGAAGAGGAGGGACAGAAGAGCGGGAAAGGAGTGTTTAAGAGAGAGAAACGAAAACGAGGGACAGAGGGAGGCAGAGGTAGGGGAGTGCTAGATACAAGCAGAGCTAGAGACTGCTGGGAGGCAGGAAAGAAACAAACGCGAGAGAAACGTGTCAACAGGAAGAGAGAGAAGAGAGAAAGAGCAGCAGCACCTTGTTCAGGTCGTCAAACTTCCATAGCCAGCCTTCGAAAGGCTCCGTGCTAATCCATCCTTTACCTGGGGTGAGGAGGAAGAGAAACGCGATAAGCAGAGAAAGAACCAGCCGGTTGACTAGCAACGTAACAACGAGGCGGTTGAGGGAAGAGCGCTCAGATTGCTCTTCACTCTCTCTTTCTGTCTCCCTCTCTTTTCCTCTCTTCCTCTCTCTCCGCACCTTTCTTTCCTCAGTCAACAGTACTCCTGCGTTTGTTTCCTCTCTCCTCTTTGGTTTGTGCTCTTGCTTTTCTTCTCTCTTTGCATTCCCTTACTATCTCTTCAATTTTCTCTGGTTTTTCTCCCTCTCTCTCTCTCTCTCCTCTTCTCTTCCTTTGTCTCTCTCCCTCCTTTTCTCTCTCTCTCTCCCTCTCTCTCCTGCCCTCTTTCTCTTCCCTAGAGTGGTTGCCAGACAGCCCGTCACTTCGCTTTCTTCGCAATGACCTGAGGGTGCGAGCACAAGTCCCGCTGCGATGGTGAGCGCCTGCATCCAGAGCTTAGCGCTTTCTTTATCTATCGCCGCCACGGCCATGGGATCCTGACCAGAGACAGAGAGGAAGAACATTTCTGGACGATCTCTGGCTGAAGCGACCTGGAGAGGAGAAAAGCAGAGAGTTACCGAAGAGAGAGAGAGAGAGAGAGAGAGAGACTAATAGCCTTACGCTAGTCCCAAGAGAGAGCAGATGAGAGCAGACATATTTTAGGAGACAGAGAGACGAGCAGCCGAACTGAGAAGAAAGATCTAGGAGACACCTCTATATTTTCCTCTTCTCTCTCTCTCTCTCTTTCGTCATCTCTCTTGCTGGCTCTTTCCTTTATGGGTAGTCCCAGTCCCTTACCTCACTGAGAAGAGAGAGATTGATGGCGAAGAGAGGGTCTTTCCACTCGTCATAGACGTCCTGTTCCCTGGCGTACGCGCAGAAGATAGAACCAGTGATGGTGGCAAACACCTGTGAAAAAGGGAAGAGAGAGATGAGAGAAGAGGTGCAAGAGTGCAACGATGCGCGGACCAACGTCAGGGGAAAGATAAGAGGGAGAGACCACATAAAGACAACGGTGAATGGAAGTGCAGGAGAGAAAGTAACATTGGGCTCGTAAGGAGAGACAAGAGAGAGGAAAGAGAGAAAAAGAGAAAGAAGTGCACAGAGAATACATATCCTAACCAGTTACGAAAACCCTCTTTCTTTCCTCTTTCTCTCTTTTTCTCTGTCTCTCTCTCCCTCTCTCCCTCTGTCACTTTATGTCTCGTTCTGTCTCTCTCTCTATCAATGGACGTCTCCAGGTTCAAGAGAGCGTAGTCTCTCTCCTCATTGATCGCATTCTCTCTCTCCTCTACTGTCTCACCTGGCTTCCCTCTATCTCTAGCCATCCTTTGATGGTGGCGATGTCCGTCAGCGGGCGACTGCTCCCGCCACCGTTTGCGCCTTTGTTAGCGCCACCGCTCAACCGCTGAGCACCACTGCCTCGACCTTCACTCTTCTCCTGAAGAGAGAGAGAGAGAGAGAGAGAGAGAGAGAGAGAGAGAGAGAAAGGAGGGAAAAGAAGAGCCGAAACAGAAAGAGAGAGAGTGAGAACACATGGGAGGGAAGAGAGTGACAGAGAAGAGAGAGAGACTTTGAGAGAAGAGAGAGAGAGACAGCCAGCGAAGAGAGAGTTGAGCAAAGATAAGGAGCAGTACAGGAGCATGATGGAAACGGGAAAGAGGCCGAGAAAACATGACAAAGGAGATTCTCTCTCTTCAGCTCTTTCTCATTGCATATCCTTCCTACTCTCTCTGCTCCCTTACCCTGCGAGGTGGCTGGAAAAAGTCTGCAACTTTGCTGAGCATCTGGTGCCAGATCTCCTTCAACTCGTCAGTGTCAAAGACAACCTGAGCCATGAAAGGGGAGAGAGAGAGAGGGAAAGAGAGAGAGAAAGAGAGGGAAAGGGAGAGAAAGAAGGCCAGGATTATATGAGACTCTTTTTATTTGAGACAATAGCAGAAGAGGAGACAATATAAAGAGCACTACCCTGCAGCCCAGCAGTGGAGAGGACGGAGAGAGAGAGAGAGACACGCGAAATGGGAGAGAGAAGAGATGGAAAAGGGACCGGAACGGCGAGGCCCCGTTCCAATCAACAAGAGAGACAGTAAGAGACAGAGAACATTGACCAAATGAGGGCGGAGCATGGGCAAAGAATGAACAGCACTAGCGGTTAAAGCGCTCGTTTGAAGGGCCGCAGAGAGATGGAGAGAGGTCGATGTCGAAGATAGATAGATAGAGAGAGAGAAGAGAGAGAGAGAGAGAGAGATGTGGCTGAGGGACAGAGCGTCTGTCTACCGTGGAAATGGTTCCATTTGTGAGCACGATCTCTAGAGCGTTGTCCTGTGCGCTCTCTTTCTCTTCCTCTACTTCCCGCACATCCTGCACCAGCCTCATGTCGATGCATCCGCAGCGCTGATCCCCGTACTGCAGAGTTAAACGAAGCAGATGATCGGGCAGACAAGTAAAGAACAGATGGAGATTGGAGGAGAGAGAGGGAAAAAGGCGTGTGAATAAGAGGAGAGAGGACAATACACATAGGAGACACAAAAAGCGGGAGATCACGTAAAGAAGAGATGGAGATGGAGGAGAGAGAGAGAAGAAAGGCATGTGAATAAGAGGAGAGACGTCAATATACACATAGGAGACACACAAAATGGGAGATCGCGAGTACATAAGGCTAAACAAGCAAGAGAAAGAAGAGAGAGAGAGAAGAAACAGAGTCAGAGGAAGAGAGAGGAAGAGAGAACAGCATCAGATAGGAGAAAGAACAGGAAACGCGAGCAGGAGAGCCATCAAAGAAGACAACCGCTGGACAGTGCTAGAAGCTGCCAGCAAGAGAGAGACGTAGTGAAAGCAAAAGGCCAGGGAGCAGTAGAAAACACCAGGAGACGAAGAAGAAGGAGGAGAGGCTAGGAGAGAAGAGATCATGGGAGAGAACAAAGAACAGGCGGAGATAGATGTCCTTACCTCGTCCATAAGAATCTCATATTTATAGAAGTGCAGCTCATAGCCTCGGAGAACCACGAAGCGCCGTCGATAAGATCCCAGACCGACCTCCTGAGGGCACTTGACAAACATCCATCCTGACGAGACATAAGAGAGAGAGAAAGAGAGAGAAAGAGCAAGAAGCAAGTGAGAAAGCGAGAAGAGAGAGGACAAAAAGGGACCGATGGTGAGACATTGAAGGAACAGCTAAGAGGGAGATGTGATCGAAGAAAAAAGCAGAGCCCTGAGAATACACTGGAGGCCTCCTCAGAGAGAGAGACAGACCAAGAGAGAGCAGACAGATCAGGAAAATGTCCACACTCTGAGGCCAGGAATTAGGTAGCTGCTGGGACCAAACAAGACGGCTCTTTCTTTCTCTCCCAAATTCTGTCTCTTCTCACTGGTCTTCCCCTCCTATCTCCTTATTCTATCGCAACCCTCTTCTCTCTCTCTTCGCTCGCTCTGTCTCTTCCTCTGTATCCATCTTGCTCTATAAGAGAGAGAAGGTACTCTTTTACCGTCAAGCAAGTGGGACTCTCCTAGCTCTAGGAGATGTGCTGATCTGTCCTCAGGAGCCGAGGGATCAACGGGCCGGAGGTGGAAAGGGGACATCATCCCGCCAATGCTGGCGCTGCAGAGAGGGAGAGAGAGAGAGAGTAAGCGCGGCGGACGACAGAGAGACACTACCACTGGAGACAAAGGAAGACAAGGGAGAAAGCAGATAGAAGTCCAAGTGGAGAGCCGTGCAGTGCTGGAAAGAAGTGCCGACAAACTTGAAAAAGCAAGGAGGCAATTCTGCTCCACGGCCGCACTCCTTTCTCTCTCTCTCTCTCTCTCTCTCTCTCTTTCTCTAACTCTCTCTTTATGTTTCGGCCTCCTGCTCCACTGCTTGATCCTTACCCCCTGGTTCTGGCGGAGAGCTCTCCTGCGTAGGCCAGTCCTTGAGGGGATTTGGCCTGAACCTTGATAACCTCGTCGACGTTGAAGCTTCGCCCTGCCTTGTCCTTTGCCTCCTACAAGTGAGAGTATAAGGATGATGACCGAGAAGAGTATGGACAAGAGGAAGCCAAACCCCGAGGAGAGGGAGAGAGACAGAGAAAGAGAGGAAGAAAGCGACAAGCTCACGTGAGAATGAGAAAGAAAAAAACCGTGACAGAGTGCTTTACAAGGTATAAAGTACCAACATTTCGTGCCACTGGCTTTTTATTTCTCTCTCCAGCTCTCTCTTCCCTGTGTTGCTCTATATAATGATCGAATAGTCTGTTTCTCTCTTTCGTGACAACCTCTCTTAGCACCTTGTCACTCTGTAGTTACCTGGGCAATGAGCTTCGCCCACTCTACGAGCAGGATCCTATCGTCGCTCGAGATGACAAAATCTCTGTTGAGCGAAGAACGATTCTCTGTGTACTGGACGGTGATCACTACTCTCCACTTGTTATACTCCGTAATGCCAGGTCCTTCATACTGGAGGAGAGCGTGGCCGAGGAACCCAAGAGATAGAAAAGAAGACAGAGAGAGAAAAGAAGCACCGATAGAGAGAAAAAGAAGAAAGGTTAAGAAAATTTTGAAGGAAAGGATATCATCAGAACAAAAGGACTCTGTTCCCTTCATTGACCCATCTTTAATGGGGTTCTTCGTCAATCTTCCCCTCTCTCTCCTTCTCGCTCTCTCTTTATTTCTCTCTTCTGATTCCTTCTCCCCTGTTCTGCCTATCGTTTCCAATCTCATCTCCTTTCTAGGTGTCTGGCATGCGTCTCTCCCTTCTCCTTCTTCCGCCTTACCTCATACATCACGATCCTTGTCATTGCTGCGAGCTTCATATGTCCCATCGCACGTATGGCATGACTGTCTTTATAATACTTAATGATCCCACCAGAGAAGAGCTTGAAGTTTCTCTTCCGGAAGTTGCCTGTCAGGTCTGAAAGTTTGAAGAGTTCTCCCTCTTTGAGCACACGCGCTCCTTCCATTCCTGCCTCTTGCTCGATGACGCTCAAGGGATGGACAGGGATGGGGCGCTGGCGGGCTTGGCCGTTGGAGAGAGGGAGATTCTTCAGAAGATTGATCCACTTAGCTGCGTCCTCTTGCGTCCTACCAGAGGGAGAGAAATAGATGAGAGAGAAGGAAACAGAGAGAAAGAGAGAGACAAAGAGGACGAGAACGAAAGAGGTAAAGGAAAAGAGAGACAAGGCATATGTCAGACGTGTTTCTCGCAAGATCTTTCCTTTGCATCTTTGTCGGTAAATCTTTGCCTTCTCTCACACCCGTTCTCTCTTCTAGTTCCTGCGCTCTGTCCCGGTGTCGTCTTTCTCTTTCTTCCTCGCTCTATAGTTCTTACAATCAAGACTAACGCCACTCTCTCTCTCTTCTTCTACCCTTTCTCCTTCTCTCGGCTACTTTCAATTGAGCCTTCTCTCGTTATTGTCATGCCATATTACTCTCCTTCTAGCTTATCTCTACTCCTTCCCGTCTCCCTCTATCTATATCTTTCATCCCTCTCTCTGACTCTCTCTCCTTTCTCGTCTCTCTTTCTCTGTGTGTCTCTCTTTCTATTCTATCTTGATCCGTTTACCTGGTGAAGAATGTCAGCACATCATCACTTCCCTCTAGTGTGACGCCCCATTCCTTTGTATAACCCGCAATCTTCTCTCTCGCAATGCTTCTCTTGTCATGCTTGGGCCGTATATCTGACACTTTGTCGACGAGAAGGAAAGAGACATAGTCGTCCATTCTCCCGGAGAAGAGAGCCGGCTTATAGAGAAAGAGACGGGAACCGTTGAGCTGAAGCAGCCGCAGCCGGAACTGAGCAGAGTCATTGTCTTTGACAAGGACCCAGCCCTCGGCAAAGCGCGGTGTATCATGGTTCCAACGACTGTCAAGACGAAGAAAGCGAAGCGTGATGCCTCTTCCATTCTCTTTCTCTCTCTCTCTCTTGATGAGCTGTATGGCGTCGTCAAAGTTAATGGAAGAGAACTTGTGCTCGTTCACTCCGACAAGAAGGTCTCCTGCCTGGATGAGTCCTGTCTTCTCTGCAGGGCCTTTCTCTCCTGTCGGAGTAGGAGAGAAACCACTGACCATAACCTCTTCATCCACCGTTCCCCTAAGATTTATATAGAGAGGCCCAGGCTCCGTGATGGTGATAGAGATGACCTCCTCGTTCATCTCCTCTTCCCATCTCTCTCCTCCCAGAACATCGTCCCCCAGATCGAAGAAATCATTGGAAGTAAGGATACTGCCGAGTCTTCTCTCTCCTTGTTCTCCTCCTCTCTCCGCTCCAGATTTAAGCAGGCCATTCTCTTTAATCGGATCCACGCGACGCCGAGAGGCGGTGGGTCTCATCTGGATAGACGCGCGATGTTGGCTGGTTTCTCCACGCAGCACCTTCAGGACAATAGAGGAGATGAGAAGCCATAGGAAGGGAGAGAATGAAGAGAGACAGGACGAGAGAGAGGGAGCGGAGAAAGAAAGAGAGAAGAAGTGTGGAAAAAGAGTGAGAGGGGTGAAGAGAAAGAGAGAGAGGGTGGGGCGGCATTGAGACCTCTAATGAAGGCATGGAATAGGCAGGGAAGGAGTTTTCTTCGGAGAGAAGAGACTCAGGGAGGAATCTGTAAGAAACTAGGCGGTACTCCCAAGAGAGAAAGGACCATAAAGGAGAGAGGAGAGGAAGAGTACACCGAAAAGCAAGAATTGATAGCTCTCTAGCGAGGAGGAAAGAAGAAAGACACAGAAACAGAAACAGAGAGTCCATGGGACAGAGAGAGCGAGAGCGAGAGTAGGAAGAGAGAGAGGAGAGAAACCGAGACCCATTAAGAGAGAGAAAAGAAGTGAAGCAAGAGGAGAAAGGACCTGGAGAGAGCACATAGAAAGAGAAGAAAGCCTTCCTTTCCCTTTCCGCCCTGCTAAATCTTTTCTCTCTCTCTTTCTCTCTCTCTCTCTCCTACCTGGGTCAGCACCAGGGCCCAGCGGACCATATCTTCCCTACTCTCTCCCGCGATGGTATAGATCCTGTCCGCACAGACCAAATCCAGAGAATGAGGCGGCGCATCGGCAATCCTGGAGGGCAGCGTCGCGTTGACCGAGGCGAGGTGCACCATCCCCAGCTCCTGCTCCTCTTGCTCGCTCTTATAGTACTTCAGCGTCAAGCGGCGGCGATCCAGGACAAACCAGCGCTTCTTGAAGGTGCTGGACAACGGCATGTGCAGGCGGAATCCCTTAGGATTTGTCCCCCAGTTGCGTCCTCTGGCATCCGTCGAGACCATCTGCTCCTTTCTCTTGAAGTCTGGCTTGAAGAGATATCCCTTGGGATTGTCCAGCCAGTCCTGCCGGATCGCGCCTGTGAGCTGCATCTGATGGATGTCTCGAGACAGACGCTCGTACTCATTCTCAGTGTCAAGAGAGTCGCCCATCGTTCCACGGAAGGAATGTGGTGAGGCAGAAGAGGGAGAGAGAGAGAGACTAGAGAGACCGAGTGAGAAGAGAAAGAGACGATGAAGAGAGAGAGAGAGGAGAAAGGGGTTGGAGAGCGAGAGCGAGAGATTCGACGAAGAAGAGCAAAAGCCGGGAGCACCAGAAGAAAAGAGAGAGAATCCGAGGAGGTAGTGAGGGACAAGGAGAAAAGCAAAGAGAAAGAGAGAGATTGAGGCGGACACTGAAGAGAGAGAGAGAGACTGAGAGAACGAAAGGATGAATAGAGACGCTTCTTGAAGATCCTTGGAAGGAGGACGGACGCCAGCTCTGGTGTGCTGCTACAGCTCCTCAGGAAGAAGAGAGATCCTGTCTAACCAGAGCCTCTCAGTGCTGCCTTCATATGGAGCTTCCTCCGTCTCTGAGCCTCTTCTCCTGCGCCCGATGGTGCTGCGTCTTCCTGCAGATTTAGCTCAGGATGAGAGCTGAGAGAGACATCAACGCCGTGCATTCAGCGCAGTCCCTGGCCTCGTTGTCTTCTGTGACTGGCATCATAACGCTCATTAGAAGCGAAGATAGAGAGACATCAACGAAACCCAAAGAGAAGGAAGTAGGGAAAGAAGAGGAGAGACTGGGAGACGAAGATGAAGAAAGAGGAAGAGGGAGAGAGAGAGAGCGCGCGAGAGAGAGAGCGAGTGTGAGAGCGCGAGAGAGAGAGTGTGTGACATAGAGAGAGAGGAAGAGAGAGTGTGTGTGTAAGAGAGAGAGAGAGAGAGAGAGAGAGAGAGAGAGAGGAAGAAGAAAGAGAGAGAGAATATGTTCAGAAGGCATCAAATCAAGGTCATTCTGGTTCTGTCTTGGGTCTCTCTCTCACACAGTACAGCAACAGATTCCGGTCATACTGTAGCAACCCATCCAACCATATTCGGAATATATAGAGTTTATAGAGTCTAATATACGGAATACAGAGCAGTAGGAGGTGGTAACCATTTCCTGATTATCAACGCTAAGTAATCTCTTGTTGATTTTTAACTTCGATCTTCCTCTGCCATCAGTCATCATCATCATCATAAAATCATCATCGCCGCAACAGAAATCTTCCTTCTTCTTCTTCTTCTTCTTCTTTTGTTGAGATTAGTAGTAGTTGTTCTTGACCTCCTCTAACTAGAGATTGTATGGCTCCTAGAGCTTGCGCGATGACTTGGCACATTCAATATTATTGACAAGTAGGAAGAGGAGGAGAAAGGTGTGTTGGAGACGACTCTTCTTCCGCGAGGATGATGGTGCCACCACCGCCACCACCACCGCAGATCAGAAGAGCAGCGGCAGCAGCTGTAGAAGCAGTTCTTCGTTCTTATTATAAAGAATAAGCTCCCTCGTTGTATATTAATGATGAGGAATATTTCTTTCCCAGGCCGACAGATGGAAGGACAGATGGAAGAATAGAGGAGAATAATACCTAGACGTAAGAGAATAGATAGTATTTTAAGGTCGAAGCAGCACAATAACAATTGAAGAAGAAGCACCATTGCTTCTATAGGAGCGGAGGAATATAATAGAAGATGAACATCTGGCCTTCAATTCAACACACAGCGTAGTGTAGTATGGAAGCAAAAGGCAATGATGCACCCCAGGACCAAGAGGAGAACAAGCCAGCATGAAGAAGCGGAGCTTCGTCCCGTCCCCAGTTCCCTTGGCCGGGATTCTCTCCATCTCCGTATCGATTATCTCACACAAGGCTGAAGAAGATCCATCGTCGTCGGCCGTCAGCAGCAGAAAGAGTTACTGCTGCTACTCTGGGTGGCTTGGGCCAGAAGACAGAGTTTGAGATAGTGGAGGAGAGCATACAGAGTTACCAAACTCACCATGATGGCTTGACCTCAACCATGCGGGGGCGATGAACAAACTCCAGCAGCAGCAACTTGTTGTTAAATATCTACTAGGAGCTAGGCGGGGAGTTGGACACGAGATCTATGAAAGTTTTGCAACTACCAGCTACTGGAGGGCTAGGAAGAAGGGGTGGTGATAAGCTTTGGCTGGTGAAGGATAGAAGGCTGGAGGAGCGAAACAGGAACTTCGTAAGAAACTCTTGTTATATTGGGATAGTTGGCGACCCACACGGCTCAGTGGAGCCGTCCTATTCCTAGTTGCACGACGCTAGCGTGTCAGCTTTCCGCTAAGATGAAATAAAGAGGAGGGAGACGACCGTCTGGAACTAAGTAGAGCTAAGTAGCGGTTGACCTCTTTCACCAGCTTGAGATGGCGTTTCGCCTCCAGCTCGGAGAACCTCGTCTAGTCTTATGAGCGCATGAACTGGGCTTCTTCCAACTTTCAAGTTAGTGGTAGTAATAGCTCGCAGTCATTATTTCCTCCAAAGGAAGTACTACTATTATCATAACCTCCTCCCGCTTTTTTATCTTTGGTTTGCGTCGATACTGAGTGCAAGCCGCTTGCATAGACGATAAGAGCTCTAGAACAAGGATGGACTGAAGGGAGACGTCTACTTCCATTAAAATGATGCGTGATAGATCACTGCACAGCAGTGCACTGCTTCGTCTGCAACGCTGCTTCATCCGATTGTGGACGACAATTGTTCAAGTACATGGGCAACCGTAGTGCTGATGAAGAAGTATGTATGGTGGAGGACTCGACAAGCGGTAGGTCCGAAGAAGGAGCAGACAAACGGCAGCTACTACGCACCTCTACGTAAGGAAAGCAGCAAATCAATGGGTAGCTTCCGCTGCTACTGCTCTGGTCTCGGAGGGCAAGCAGGGGGATGGAGACGTCATTCAATGGTGGCTGATGGTCTGACCAAAGAAGCTAACAAAGAGCACAGTGGCACATGAAGTGCAAAGCTAATCCTGAATGCTTGAGAAGAACGACAGCCGCTCACAGAAACCACAATGCGACGACGACCAACAAGGGCCATAGTCCCAAAAAAGACTCTATCCAAAAGCAACCAGATCCACGAGCAGCCAGCCATCATGAACCTTTACTACTGATAAAGAGGAAAGCTAAAGTTTTATGAAAGCAGTGAGAAAGCACCACGAGCTCCGATCATCATCAACTCTAATTTGTAGTTCTTCAACAAGCCCTTGAATGAACCGTGAAAGTTATCACTCGTACTTGTACGTTCAAGAAGAAAGACTTGAATGGGGCGAGAGGAGGAGGAAAGAAAACTGCGACGTTGGAAGGTGAGACTAAAGGCCGTACAGTGAGAAGTGAACGGGATGAGTGCACTTCTAAGGGAAGATCCATTTCAATCTATGGTCCAGTAACGGATGAAAGCTTCAGCAGTTACTCTGAAGGAAATAAATATCCCTATAGCTTATACCCTGAATGGACTGAAAGAAATATAGGGTGATTTCTAATAGACTTCAACGAATGCGAATCTGGGGGGCCGAGCCGTTTCCTGCTGAGAGTTTTGTAGTATTTGCTGGGCCCGCTGGCCTCTGGCCCGTTTATTACTCACTATGATCTCCAACAGACCGTTCCCTCTCTCTCGAAGGCACCAATGGATAGAATGCGAAATAATTATCAGGATACGGGGTGATATCCGTGATTTGAACGCTTTTTTTCCGGTTCGCTTTTAGTTTTCTTCTTTGGAGTTGAAAGGCGGGAACAATGACCCTTTATCCCACCGCAAACACAGGCTAAAGGCTCACCCAGTCTCTCAAACATTTGAGCATACTAAATCATTTTAATAAGATTATCCTATCAAACACGAGTGGATGTCTAACCCAAATGTTGATTGCTCTATGGCTTCAATGTTGACGGTTCAGGAGGGAGAGAGAGAGAGAGAAAGAGAGACAGAGAGAGAGACAGAGAGAGAGACAGATGGAGAGAAGAGAGAGAACAAGTACAGAGAGATACTGACGTGGGGGCGACACTGAGAGAGAGAGGTACAAATCACAAACAGCCAACGATGGGTTATATACGACAGGACTGGAGACACGAGAGAGAGAGAGAGAGACAGAGAGAGAGAGAGAGAGAGAGAGAGAGAGAGAGAGAGAGAGAAGTTCTTTCTATCTTTCCTTGCTCCTTCATTACCTTTCTTTGATTTCTTCCCTGGTGGCCGTTCAGGAGCCGCCGAGCCGCCCACTGACTGTCGGCGCTGTGTCTCTTCTTTCGCTCACTTGATCTTGCTTCACAGTTCAAATTGGTCGTCAACGCCAGAAGCTGCGTCTTCAGCTTTTTTTCCCAAGCTGCCAAGAGCGTTCTTTCCTTGCTCTTCCATTGACCGTGGAGCTCCATTAAGAAGAGCGCAGTTATTAGAAGGAAGAGAGAGAAGAGACAGACCTTTCTCTTTTCTCTCTCTTTCGCTGGTGCTGCCTTGTCTTGGCGGAAAGACCTTCTATCTGCTGTCCTGTCCTTTGGACTGACTGGAAGATATCCTCTATTACTTTGCCTGACATTCTCAGACATGGCATTCAAGACAATGAAGGGCTGGCTTCTTCTGGCAGTTGTCCTCTTTGCCCTCTTCGCCCCTTCCACTGACGGCGCCTGCTCCAACGGCTGCTCTGGACATGGAACCTGCGGCAAAAACGACCAGTGCACGTGCCACTTAAGGCCCGATAACAAGTCTCCAGCTTGGATCGGCGGTGATTGTTCCCTAAGAACTTGCCCTAGCGGTATCGCGTGGTTCGACACTCCTAACGATGTGGACGCTGCTCATCGCGTGACGGAATGCAGCTCCCGAGGCACTTGTGACAGAAAGACCGGGCTCTGCATGTGCCAGGATGGATACACCGGCATCTCCTGTGAGAGACTCTCTTGCCCTAACGGTTGCAATGGCCGTGGCCTGTGTAAGACGCAGAGAGACCTGGCGGCAGATGCGGGGAAGACCTATTCCAAGCCTTGGGACGCGCAGAAAGCACTGGGATGCAAGTGTGACTTGGGCTTCCGCGGCGCTGATTGCAGTCTTGTGGAGTGTCCTAGCGGCCCTGATGTGCTCATGGGCGCGGGCTCAGAGGTCGGGAGAGACTGTGGCGGGAGAGGCAAGTGTGACTATGCCACAGGGATCTGCCAGTGCTTTGAAGGCTATGCAGGCACTTCTTGCTCTCAGCAGTTTGCTGGGCTGCACTAATCAAACAGGAGAGAGATATAAGCGAGAAGGAGGGAAGAGAGAGAGAGAGAGAGAGAGAGAGAAAGAGAGAGGCTGGGGGTAACGTTCTCTCTTTCTTGGCTTTCTTCTCATTCTATTGATGTTGGTTTCCTTCTTCTTTGCCGCAATTTTTCTTCCATCTTTTGTCTTCCTTTTCGGTGATGCTCTTCTCTTCTTTTGTCTAAGGTGGTGGTTCCTGGCTTTATACTCTGGGAATAGAGGAGAGGAAGAGACGAGGAGAGAGAGAGAAAGAGAGAGAGAGAGAGAGAGAGTCTCAAGTATTCCTTCTTCCCTTATACGTGTGAGAATAAAACGATAATCAAGGTAGAAAATGACAGAAACGTGTAGGTCGCGTTCCTTCTTCTTTCCCTTCCTTAACAATTTGTTCCTGCTGGTTCTAAGCAAGGAGAGAGAGAGAGAGAAACTAGCCAAGAAGAGAGAGAAAGAGACGGAAGCTTTATTTCCTTGTACTCTGCCTCTCTTTACCGCTTCTTTAGTTCCTCTCACTCCTCCTCCTTCTTTATTGGGTTGTCTCTCTTCTTCGTTCATTCTATGCTCTTTGTTCCTTTTCTTCTCTTCTTTTCTTGCTCTGTCCGCTGTTGTCCCTTCCTTTGATCATTGATTCTCATGGCTGATCAGGTAAGCGACGTCTCTCCACTTTTCCTTCTCTCTCTCTCCTTAATCAGGACCTGGTTTGTCTCTGCTCGCTGCTGCTCATTCTGTCTCTCTCTCTCTGTACCATGATGAGGCAGGTCACTGTCATCTGTCCGCGCTTGTCCTCTGTCCCTCTCTCTCTCTCTGTCCCTCTCTCTCTGTCTCTCTCTCTGTCTCTCTCTCTCCTTGTCTCTCTTTCTTATAGTCTTTCAATGTCTCATTCTTTCTTTCTCTCTCTCTTTCTCTCTCCTCACTCATCTCTCTTTCTTGTTGTTTCTCTCTCCTCTCTTCTCTTTTTCTCCCTCTCTTTCTTCCTCCTCTCTCCTCTACCTTCTCTCTCTGTTCCCACCGTGTGTCAGCCCCACTTTCCTTTCTCTCCCACTTTCTCTTTCGGCTGCATTGGTTGTCTCTTCCCCTCATAATGAACTTTCTCTCTCTCCTTCTCTCCCCTGCATCTAAGGGAAGAAGAGAAGATAAAGCGATGAGGAGAAGGGAAGAGAGAGAACGCCGTTGACATTATTTCTCTCCCTAACGCGGCGGCATCAAAGACAATAGAGAGAGAGGAAGAAAAGCAGAGAAGGATGGAAAGATTTGGGGGTAAGAGAGAGAGAGCGGGAGAGAGAGCAAGAGAAAAAGAGAGGGAGAGGCAAGAAAAGAGAGAGAGAGACAAAGAGCGCCACGAATCTCAAAAGTATGTATCCTGCTAGTATTAGATATGGGCTAGCTGGTGGTGGGAACGGATACGAAGAGAGGGGAGAAAGAAAGCCAGCAGGAGAGAAAAGAGGGAAGAATTAAAGAGAAAGAATAAAGGGAAAGAGAGAAAGAGGAGAGAGAGAAATAGAGAGAGAAGGAGAGATAAAAAGGGAGACGAGAAGAGAGAGAGAGAG
>FLMG01001436.1:0-12365 GCA_900088475.1 Hyphochytrium catenoides
TAGAGCGTCGGTCTCATAATCCGGAGGTCCTGGGTTCGATCCCCAGTTCGAGCAACAGCTCCCAGATCTTTTGGTTGATGGACCGATGAATTGAAGCTCTGCAGCATGCGAAGGCCGCCGCAGACATTGCAAAGCGTCCACCATCAGAGCTCCTCCTCTTGCCTCTTGCCTGCCATAAAAGGAAGGAGTGGAATCTTGAATGTTCACGCCGGATTATTTACTTTTATTGGGAACAGATCACGCTTGAAGCTTTTTGTCCGATCTCCCAGATCTTTTGGTTGATGGACCGATGATGACTTGAAGCTCTACAGCATGCGAAGGCCGCCACAGACATTGCAAAGCGTCAGAGCTCCTCCTCTTGCCTCTTGCCTGCCATAATAGGAAGGAGTGGAATCTAATGTTCATGCCGGATTATTTACTTTTATTGGGAACAGACCACGCTTGAAGCTTTTGTCCGATCCGTTGGTTGACGAACTTCATTAATATTAAAATTAGTAGCGCTACTCAATACACAAGGTTAAAGCTCTCTCTTCAAGAAAAGCAAGCACCCAGCTTCTATCGCGGGTAACCTCTTCCGCCTCGAGCCGCCACTGCTCCTCTACCTGCAGAAGGGTGCCTCCCTCCCACGCCACCTCTACCTCTTCCAGCTGCATATTGAGCCATCATCTGGGGAGTCTGCGGTAAGATATGTCCAGGATGCATTGGAGAGCTCGCCCTAGCCTTGTTCCTTGCCCTGCAGAGGTCAGCGAAAGCATCATCCACGCATTTCTTGAGATCCACGTAGGAAGCGATCAGAATGGATTGCTCGTCCCGACTACTCAGAAGAATCTTTTCTGAGTCTCCTAGATCTAGTCGATTTAGGCACTCGACCACATGCCCAAAGTCAATAATAGGTTCCTGATGCTCTCCCACTTGATGGAAAACATAGTCTCGGAAGAGCTTTAGCAGATAGCGGTCACCTAACGGGAGGGCCCAAGAAGAAGACGATTTAGTCGTGCATAGCATCAGTATGCTGTATAGAGGTGTTTCGAGACCAGAATTATCGCATTACCTGTTTCCGCCCAGCTTGTATCCCTGTTATACTCTGGTCTCTCGTTTATTACGCCTAGCTTGACCATCAGCTTGAAAAGGCGGCCATTCTCACACTCCTTCATCAGCTCTCCCTCCAAATTGTCGCAGTTCGCTGACATTCTGTCTAACTCATCCATTAAATGGCGAGTGAGGAAGGCACTGCACACATCATAGATGCTGACGGGTTTACTAAGACAAAAGACCAAGTTAGAAGCTACGACTCGCCGAAGGCAACACCACAAAGTAAGATAAGACTACAGCCGAGCGGCAGGAAAGGAAGACCTGGGCTAGACAAGGACGATGTTGAACATACAAATGAGAAGAGTGCTAGATTCAGATGCCGCAAGCAAGAATGGCACTCCTTATTATATCCCTATCTTGCCCAACCCAAGGTTTACCTGATCATGGTGACGACGAAGTTCATCATCTCCGTCGAATAATGCTGGCCAATAAACTCGATTGACTTGTTCAGTGTGCTAGTTGTCACGTTTGCACGGCAGCACAAGCTAATTGCCAGCTTTCCTAAGCTGACTACATCCTCCTACAGAGCACCTTGTTATTACTTTGGAAAAAAGATAAGGCCACAGACCCAATGACCTGGGACGGATATCATAAGAAACGTCCTAGCGAAAGAAAACCATTGAGGCAGGACGTACAACGCAAAAAGTTTATTGACATAGAACAGAAATCACATTTCTTCATGTGAGATTGAGAAGGTCAAGTAAGTCAGAGGTAGTGTGACTCCCTACCTGTTGCATCTCAACTGCAGTTTTCTTTGACTCATGCTCAATAATATCCAATAGCCCGCAGCCATTTATTCTAAAGAGTCAAAGGGTTGTGAGTCTCTACATAGTTCTCCAAGAGGCTAGTTCCGGTCTCCTACCTGACTCTGTTGTGCCCAGTTAGGAGAATATGTGCTGGATTGATTATTCTACATGCCAGACCTGCTCCATGGACAGTGCGAAGGGCAGAAGCAACTTGCGCTATGTACGACCATATCAACGACTCCGGCAACAGTTGAAGGCCCCTCTTATCAATCAGCCTGCCGAGTCCATCAAGCGAGGTAAAAGGATCATTAGAGCCGGCTAGCATCACTCGATAGTAAGGAGTGCTGCTGACCAATGAATAAACTCTATGCTGAGAGAGGCTAATAACATAAAGCAGCCATTAGACCTCAACTCCACACTTCATCATTCCTCGTCACATCTACCTCTTATCTCGTCTAACCTGGATTGCAAGGATTCCGCTCCAGGATGGTAATCCCTAAGTGTGAAGAGCGCTCTGTGTTGACAGAACGCCCGGTGTAATGCAATTACATTTGGATGCCGCACATTTCTCCACGTTTCCACCACCGCGTGACAGATTTCATTGGTAGAGCGCACGTTTTCAACTCGCCTTAGCGCGTATGGAAATCCATCTTCCCGACTAATCACCTAAACAAAGCAAGCAAGCCTTGTAAACTCAGTCTTGCCGTGTGTAAGAGGCACAAGCACGAAAAGAAGTAGCGACAATAGCCCCACGATAGCAAAAGTACTACCAGCAAGAGAATCCTCATACTGCCTTGCTTACCTTGTAAACCGACGATGGATAGCCAAATGACCCGGCGGTGCCTCTCCGAACAGCCTCATTGTCTAGAGGATAGGCGCAATAATATTGAGCAGGAATCTCCTTATATCGTTCGTCATCTGGCTCTATCTGCCTTAGAATAAGCCCAGCTTGTTGCTGGTAGGTGGCTCTCAGAGTCTCGGCCATAGACAGTGACAGAAGAGTTCTCCTTCTGGGGGTCACCATTATGGAGGGCTCCCATTCAGGAAGAGTCTCGTCTTGGGTCATGAGTCCCATATTAAGCTGAGTGGCCGTGCCACCCTCTTCTATCAGCGCCTGACTTTCCGGAACAAAGAAAGTGCATCCCCCTAAACCAATCAACTTTAGATAGGCTGCCGGACGAAGCTCAATTATTCTGATGTGGCGCATTCGAACCCGAGGCAGTACTGCCCCCACCTGCCCGCGCCGGACGAAAGGTAAGATCCCCTACACTATTACCTATCGCACCTACTTCACTACATCGATGGGCCCCTTCTGCTGCTCTTACTGCCCTTCTTCCAATCGTCGTCTTCATATAATCCCATAAAAGACTTGACGGTGAAAAGATATTCTTACCTCTAGTGACCTGCACCATCCGCTCTTTATGTGTCGGAGTAGCGGTGAGGCCCAAGTTCAGCCTAGGTACAACTAGCGGAGATGTGGCCTGCTTTGGGATGAAAGGCGCTGCTGTGGAATTCATTCCGACGCTTGAAGGGGAAGTTGCAGAGAGTGTAGGCGTGGGAGACTGAAAGCTTTTCTTGTTATAGGTGTCGGAAGAGTTCGGTGCAGCTCCTCCTGCGGTCGATTCTCCACCTCCCGCAGTCTGGGCTTTTGGAGTCCACGAGGCTTGTGGTGAAGTAGGACTAATCTTTCCTGGCACGAACGGCGCAGCAGTAGTCGTCAATCTGGAGCTTGGCGACTCTCCTTTCTGCTGTTGAGGAGATTGAAAGCTCCCCTGAGAGCTGTGGGGATTGCTCTGCATCGCCATAGGTTTGTGCGGTGATGTCCAGTTCTAAGAGTTATAGATTAGATGTCAGAGGAGTCTCGACAAGAAAGGAAAGAGCCCGGCGGTCGTCAGCGAAGCACTACTGAGACCACTACTTGTTGCAATAAAATATCGGAAGGAAGGTGCCTCAACAGAAGGAGTGCATAGCCTTAAAAGCGGATCCGGCAGAACGGGCTATGGTCAACAAAAGATGAGAGCAAGAACAACGAGGAGAGGCAACTCGGTGGAGAAGCTGGAAGTGGCACGTGAAAAATGATGGGGAAAGAGACTGCGTACACTATGCTGCAGCGGTGCCGAGCGGTCACTCTTTTGAGAGGGAGACCAGTACTGATTCTTGGATGCCGAGTGGTTCTGTCGCCATTGACTGCTAGCAGTAAGATTTAGAGTGAGAGGCGGAGGTCGTGAACTGGAACTGACATCGCGAGCGTGATGCGAAGCAGGGAAAGCAGAAGGAAGAGAGAGAGAGATGCAGCGAGAGAACTTCTAAGAGACAAGAGAGAGACACTGGGCGAGAGAGAGAGAGAGAGGAATAGTCACTGTGACGGAGTGAGAGGAGGGATAGATGAGGATAGGTAGAAGCTCAATTGGGGCGGTCCAATGCAAAATGGTCCTGGGTTACAGGTACAAAGGAATGAGGCGCTGGCGGTACACCTAAGCAGCTTACTCGCGTTGTCTCTCATCCTTGGATTGCATCATTGTGAGGTCTCGAATGGTCTTGGCGTAGGCTCTAAACGGCTTCACAAGGCCAGCCTGTGGGCTACCACCAGCCAATATAAGAGCATTAGGTGTCTGACACTCAAGGGCTTTGCAAGCGGTCCACAGGCGAAGGTGGACAGAAGACGATGAGGACTATCGTCCTAAGCGCATATGGTAGCAATAGCTAGACCTCTGTCGCCCCTTACCATTCTCATCCTTTACTTATCTAGAGGAGACAGGTGAGCCCATGTGGCGCTAGCGCATACCACTTAATCAGAAACGGTCGTTACCGCTTACGCCCCTGTGTGGGTGCGGTCAGGCGAGTCGCATAGCCCTCTTAACATAAGCCTCGGTCAAAGTAGGAGAGGATTACCCAGTGCGCGAGACCAATAGAGGCGCCACGTCAAAGTTAGGTCCCCTTTCCAATGGGAGGAGGAACAGTGGTTCCGTCTGGTTTGTCCCCTCCGAAGTCCCAGAGAGCTCCTCCCAAACAGCAGGATCCGGGCATATACACAGGAGAAAGATCGGATATTATCGTCAACTTGGCCCTGTCCAGACTCAGAGGAAGAAATCTATCGAGAGGAGCAGCACGAGGGAGATGGAGAAACGTCTGTCTTTGCTGTCAACCTCCCCTTGTGCTCCTCTCTCTCTCTCTGCAGCATCTGCTTGATGAGAAGAGGAAGCTGGCAAGCTCTTTATTAAAATGTTACCGCAGCGCTCTTCTGCTGTAGGATGAACAAAGGATTGTCTGATAGTCTCACCACTCCGAGACAGAATAGTTCTTAGAGGAGGTCTTGAGGGATAAATAGATGCGCCATATATAGGGGGAAAGACTGTAAAGGTAGGGTGACAGAGGGCCGTTGCCTAGCGAGACAGATCAAAATGAGACATCGACCTTGTTCAACAACGGTACCTACTGAAGTGTGTTACCTCCTCTACCCACCCACAGAGACACTCCCTGGATAAGGGTCCTCATATGTTCTGCCAATAGGGGGAAGCTCCTACTCCATAGGGGGAAGGCTCTACCCCCGCTAGGTCTCACCGTTGAGAAAAATGGTTGAGACTTGATGAGACAGCACAACAGTTCGGTTTGGGTTACATTTCCCTTATTAATTAGAGTTCAATACTGACAGGATGGTCGGGGCGACTGAACCATGCTGAAGGCACGCTGCGCAGCAGCCAAAGGTCGACGGGGAAGCTGAAGGAAGAAGGATCTATACTCCTCCCTGACGGTTAGGTGAGCGGAAGGCTTGGCGGTGGGCGGAGAGCGCTGAGGATGACTCTGACGGTCCTACATCCCTGTACTACGTGCTCCGTGGCCATTAGGCTATGTCCATGCACTAGTACTCAGTGGCTGTTATGATTGGAGGCAACAACCAATCGTGTGAGGCTTGACATTATTAGTGCTGCAGCAGCTAGAGCTTATGAGTGCAACTTTTTCCATTAGATCCTATTGGTTCTATCCTAATCATCGCCTTGCGTTGAGATCTTCATCAGATGCTCCATAAAGACCTTCAAGCTGACATCATCCGTGAAAATGACCTCTCCCGGTCCATCCATAGTATTGTGCGTCACAGACGGGTTCAGTTTGGCCATCAAGAAACGTGCTTGAGACTTGTGCTGGTCGCACTCAATGTACCTGCGCGCAGAGCACGTGAGGTGAATATCGAGACCGAGCGCCGCACTTTCTTTGCAGAGTCGCACTTTACATCTATCGCATCTCGGCTACATCCCTTTGCCATTATTGACGCCTCAGTTCTTTCTCTCAAGGGTAAGACCTATCCCTTGCTGACTGTCTCGCTTAAAGACCCATGCATATGTGGTTATGTCCCTCTCTAGCTGTCAAGCGGAGTCCCTGCTCCTTTGGTCTTACCTAGGTACGGGAAACCTAAAGCCCATGATCATCTGGGCATCGTTTTGAGGTGCTTCTAGTAGGTTCTTGAAACTAACATGCTCCGGATTCTCATGGTACTTCTGATCTCTCCAAGCGGCGATTGTCTCACCATGAAATACCACCACGTGGAAAAATGTGTCAAGGAGAAGGATGGTGTCTGGCCGCACACTGCTAGCGTCGAGAAGTACAGGGGTAGGAGGACCAGAGAAAGAGTAAGAGAGGAGAGATGGTTGGATCATGACCAGAGCGTTCGTGGTATTCTCCCGAATGAGAGTGCCACGGTAGTAGGAGGCTTCATCCGGACTGTACCCGAAGACCTGAGATATTGAAGCAGGAGTCCATCAAAAAGAGAAAGAGAGCAAAAATACTGCCGTATAAGAGGATGCGAGGGAACGCTTTACATCAACAAGCAATAAGCAACAACGAAGAGCGAGTAGAAAGCTCCGGCAGCGTGATTGGGGAGCTGGGCACCAGAAGAGCTATACCACAGGCAATGTGAATGGAGATCCTTAGACAGCAGTCAACCGCGTTAATGTTAGACGCTTACCTGCATAAATGGAGATCGTCGAAGATGAAACATGAATTGTGGATAGATAGAAAACTGGGGAGACAATCGAAAGGAAAGAGGGTCTCCTTTGCGATACTCCGCGAAGCGTGCACACAGTCGAACCAGTGACCTGATAGTTAGTGGTAACGGTAGAAGACACATTTAGACAAAGTGACCGCCAGGGACCAGCAAGTTCTAACGTAGGAACCAACACCGAGGGTATCGTCAGCTTGCCATCGGCCAACTCCCCTCTTGTTCATTCTCGGAATCACTCTTTCATCGACTCATTTCAGTGCCCGAGCTCCATGTGATTGGACTCTCGTTGTCTCGCACCGCCTATTGTCCCCCAATGCCATGGCCTCATCCCTTGACTATCCCTACTCCATGTGTCTACCACAGTAGCAATTAAGCGTACCTATCAATAAGCCTGAGAGTCTCATATCCTTCTTCATCACTCTGGATCGCCTTCTCGGCTCTCCATACCGCAATCCTAGCCATAAGGACGGCGGCCGCTTCCTGGTCAAACGAGCGGGCCATGGGCTGAAGGTCGTTCGGGTCGCTGTGCCAGTAGCCCATTAAGGTACTCACTCGGACCCGATACTGGACAGTAATAAGATAAAGAGGGAAGCATACGAAGAGCAGCTGTGAGTCAGTTCCGTAGATTGTGCCTCTAAGAGGCAAAGAACGCCGCGGAAACTTATCTCAGCCTCTTAACCACAAAGGGAAAGTAGGGGCTCATCTGTTTACTGCTTGTTGCTTTTGCCATATCCATTCACTCCAAGCCCATCTGTGGGCTTCTCTTCCTCTTTCTGCTTTCTCCCCTTACCTTGCCGCTCGCGTGCTGGTACTTGGTGACAAATTGAGTGTAGCGAGGCTTGCCTACAGGCACTTGAGTGGCCTTCTCAGCGGTAACTTCAAAGTAGAAGGCAATAGTTGTATTTGGGTCGATGCCGCTAAGGGACCACACTGAAGTGTCAGAAATACCAAGAGGATTGTCCACCTGCATGTAACCAAGCGTTAGGTTGGTCATCGAGAGGTTGAAAGTAGCTAAGTATATCCGTTCACAACTCTCGCTTGGCTTTTCCCCAGCTAATCCAGCCAACAGTTCAGAGGTTTTCACCATACGCTCTCACCTGGGCGTTAGGAGTTTTCTTCCCCATGCTTGCGCACGGGCCAATGGCACCTCTGATTTTATAGTCCCTGGAAGTGAAGCACTCAATCTGTGCAGCGAATGACATGGTGAGGTGACCTGCATCGTTGGGGTAGGCGTCTTCGGGGTGACGGGTAAACATTCTTCTGAAGCTCTCTTTGAAGACCGACTGGCTAAACATATCAGCGAGGACCATCAGGCCGCCTACTCGGAGCAGGTAGCGCCAATGGGAAGCGAGAGACGGTAGGGTCAGATGCAGAATTAACGTCGAGAGGGGAAGGAAGTAATCAGGCTGGGTGGATAGAGAGGAGATGACACAGGCAAAGTGGTCATCGCCCTGACATCTTGAAGAAGGAAGACATGCGATCGCAGCCTACAGACTTAGGGGTGGTGTAGTCGATTGCATAGGCAGGCCAGAAGACGGCGAGAAGTCCTGAGCAGGAAAATTGAGGGGAAAGACCGACAAAGATCTTAACCCGTGCGTTAAAGTAAACAGTAAGAAGGATATTGCAAGCTGAGTGACTACTGCCCTACCAGTTTGAATGACACATGACTTCATTTCTAGGAGACCTATCTGGTCGAGAGAACAGGCAAATATGTCCACAACATGACAGTTGTTTACACAACGCTGTGCCAACGCCTGATAGTGCTTCATGGCCTTCTCATAGTGAGGAGCGTTTCCTCTCATAAGGTCTGTGTGGCTCCGCATTTCCTCTGTCTTACTTCTGCTCACTATGGCGCCTGGGCCTACGGTAGGAGGACCTCCCACAAAGAGCATTATCCTAGCTCCCTGGCCTGGGTACGTATGCTCTAAGAGTCCCACAGCAACCGAGAGAGCAACACCTGTGCAGCGCTGAGGCCTCTGATCACTATTAAAGGGCCAAGGGTCACGCTGAAGGTCCTCGAGAATGGACTCTAGCATGAAGCCGCACTACAGAGAGGTAAGAAACGCATTAAAATTCAATGCAAATGCGAGTGATGGGGAGGGTTTCTGCTGGCGAAGGTGAGGTAAAGTGCTAAGAGTGCAGACAAGGAATGACACGTCAAGCGGAGAGCATAGCCGCCCAAACAAAGAATAATCTTCGCTAACTGCGGCGCCTAGGAACTCTACGTATAGAGTCCGACCTCACTGATGGGAAGGATGAACCGATCTCCAGGATTAGTTGGCTGCTGCTGCTGTTGGGGCTGCGATGGATTTACCATCTGCCCAACCTGCATCCTTCCAATATTTAGCAAATCAACCACATTTTGCTTGGTATAGTCCTAGATGGAGAAAGAGAGCCGGGTCAAACTTCGATTGATTGAGGCCGACGTCTAGTCTCCGATTCGTGCACGCCTCACTTCGCTTCGCAGTGCCTACTGAGTCTCATTATCCCTACCCCAGGTTGTTGAATCCTTTTCGACGCTTTTCTCCATTCTAGAACGGGCGTTATAAATGGCTTGCAGCCAATCCCTGCTTCTCGTCCGTATTACCATCCAATCATTCGGTTCCCTGCATCTATCATATTAAGGTCTAACCGCTACTCGGCGCCTCACTCTTCATCTTCAACTTTCAAACTGTTCCTCCTACTACTGTGCTTATCTTCGTTTCACTCTTCCGTCGACTGACCTTGTTTCCCCTAAAAACTTGCGCTTTAGGGCATTCTGTGAAGCCAAGCTCATGCACTGCGACCATCGTGCCGAAGGTGATGAGGCCAACCTACAACACGAAAAGGGATCAGAACTACTACATGTAAGACTGCAGAGCAAGTTGACACCAGCGACGAGCATGGACAGGGGACATCCTAAAGTCCATGGTAAGCAAGGCCAAGCCGCCAAATTCGCAATCAATGTGAGCAATAGCAGGTAAGCATCCAAGAAGGACTTTCCGCGAAGGACAATAGGGCCAAGCCCCAGCTAGAAAGAAAACTTGAGAAGAGATATGATGGTGTCCCAGTCTTACCTTAGCGTTTTCTGGTAATAGATTGAGAGTCTGCTGCAGCGCGTCCTTTAGCTCATCGAGCTCTTCAGCTGCCATCGACGTGTCAAGCAGAAATAGGAAGACCGGTGGGCCAGCTGGTCTAACAGGCAACTCATACTCTAAGGTAGTGTATTGTGGGACGAGCTCCGCCGGCAGATTTGTCTCACTAATGTTCTCGGCGTAGTGAGGGGGAAAGTGGTTGCGAGTAAGGCAGAAGGGGCAGACCCAGAGCTTGGACATGAAGTCCACCTAATCACGGAGAACGAGAGATGCTTCAGGTATATCGTTGTGATATAGGTTAGCAAGAGAGGCCAAGAGGTTGAGTAGCGTCTCAAGTAGCCTGGGTCTATCCTTGGCCTTCATCTCCTTGTTCTCTGTATCCTCCCGTAAGCATATGGGCTTTGCCCTCCAACACCTCGATTGGCCACTCGTCCACCCTGTCATGCCTTCGGTACACCCTGCAACTCGCCTTTTCTCTTTCTGGTTCTCAATGGAATATATCTGAGTCTAGAATTACCTGACAGTACGAGTTAAGAATAGATGCGCAGGACTTGCAGCGGATGGGCTCGTACTCCAACGGCGGAGGCATTGTCTCTACCATCTTGAGCGGGGTATAGAGACAGCCTGCAGAAGGAGAAGAGAGACGCAGAGTCGGTATCTAAGACCCGGTCCCTTATTTCTCTCAAAGGACTCAGGTTCTGTTCTCTGCACATACCGAGGGGCAAGATGTTCTTCTTCTCTTCCAATCTGGAGGTTGGCCATACATTAAACTACGCAGCGAGACAGTGTCAGCACCAAAGCTAAGAACAAACCGACAATCCCAGAAAGAGAGACAAAGCCTAGTAGAGAGACGAGAGAGCCACACAGTTGCTTGTACGGTGCCGCCTACCGAAAATCTGGCACCATCTTTTTGCTCCAGCCCAACGAAGTCCCACTCTGTTGGTATGGAACCATACACAGATTGAGGCGCTGCCTGTCCATACCCACCAGCTTGGTCGTACCCTGCCTGGCCGTATCCACCAGCCACACCCTGAAGAGAGATGCGCAGAACAGACAGGGTAAGGGAGACGGTACGGGGCCCCTCGCTGCTTCCCCAGAGATTGAGGTTGAGGGCGTGATCAAGTCAGGGTCAAAACAAGCCAGAATCGTAGGGTCATAGATGATTGAAATAGTCAAGTGTGGGCCTCGTAAACTCGCATCCTTCCCCATATCTATCGGTAGTAAACTAAGGCAAAGAGTAGCTGAAAAGGCGAGCCGCTTACTTGTGGTGCACCGTACGCACTCGGCGCCTGGCCGTATCCCTGTGCATAGCCCTGGCCTGGAGCTTGTGACCCATACTGCTGGTCGTAGCCCTGCTGCCCTACTGGCTGAGCGTATCCTGCCCCTTGTTGTTGACTGTAATCATACCCCTGCTGTTGATACTGATCTGCCCCTCCAGGCTGCCCATATCCATATTGAGACATCGTAAGAACGCACGATAGTTTGCTCTGTCTCCTAACACGCGCGTCACAATAGTTCTACTAACCCTGTCTTCCCACCGCCGCGATGCGCAACTCAGTCAATGAGAAGCAGACTCCCTTACTCTCCCCAATCTCTGCTGTTGGTCAGAGGTGTCCTGATGCGCTGTTTGCCTTTGTCTGCCAGAGCGGGAGCTCGGCCTCGGTGGAGCTCTTGAAATATTTGGGCTCGCCCAGAAATGAAAGCGTTCCCAAGTGCCAAACTTTCAAGATTTCATTCACCTGAATACTTCAAGTAACACACATACAGCTATACGGACTGACCCTCAAAGTTCCCATCTTTACTTCCAAGCTTTCACGTGTGTGATATCTTCATTCTCCGTGTTGGATGTGCTCTTCAGCCTTCATTTGAAGCTGATGACAGTCTCCAGACAGGCACCATCATCCTCGAGGGACAAGCCACGAAGCATTTGTTGGAGACCGTATAGTATCCTTCTACAGTCTTGCATCGTGGACTAGAAGGCTAGGTAGAGGTAGAGAGTCAAGGGCTTGCCCTCCTGCATTGGAGCTTGATGAGCTGCCCATAGGTACTGGTAAGGAGATGCTGGCGATAAGGGGTTTATAGCTATCTTAGATCATAGTTTGGCTGTATGTTGGGCTGTACTCCTCCGCTCCCCTAGGCGTGGTTCACTATATCTTTCTCTTCGTCCACCATCCGTGCGGAACAAATGAAGGCCAACTGAAAATAGAAAAGCATTCGTGGTTCAGATTATTAGACCTTGTTGGCGTTGGCACAGCTTCCCTGATGGCTGTGCCTCTGCACTTACTGACAGCTATCTAGCCCTTGCGGTTTAATCCTTTTAGGCCCTAGACTGACAGACCTAAGTCTGTAAAGATACTGGCTCTTTGCTGGTGCCTTGGCGAAGCATCTACCAGAATGGGCACCTTAAGGAGTGGAGGTAGTGAGGGATGGGGATGGACACAAACGGGTTGGTGAGAG
>FLMG01001436.1:12396-26029 GCA_900088475.1 Hyphochytrium catenoides
CAGAGCTCTAGGAATAAGAGTAACCAGAACTGATCCTTACCATCCTGTGAAGCACTGGCACAAATTCTCATGCGATGTGGCTGCCTCAATGAGCTTTTGAACCTGAAGGGAGAAATGAGTGCCATCAACTAAATGCCTAGGGTTCTAGGAAAGGAAGGCCACACCCATCTATACGCTCACGACAGAGAGGCAGGGCTTGTGCGAGAGTAAGGAGTAGGAACTAAATGGCTACGGTCAGATCCTACGTCATCTACCCCCGCCCGCCGCGCTACGATTTTGCGAACAAGAGGAGCTTCTTATAGGACGTAGGATCTGTGCCTTTACCTGAGAAGGGACATCCAGAGGATCCCTAGAGCGGTCTGCGTACTTGGCAAAGTCTCGCCCAGTGAGTTTGTCTTGAACCCTGTTGATTACGGCCAATGCCTTTTGATTTAAGGCCTCCCGGGGTGCAGCGGCTCCCTCAGGACCTGCCCAATGGTGGAGATAAGAAGGACGTTTAGAAATCCCTCTCTCGCTTTTCCTCTGGTTCACTTTGTTTACCTAGGGCTTGGAGAAGCTCTCTTTCTCTATGACTCCGATTCGCTTGAATGCTTCCGCCCACGGAGGCAGCTGTGCTTCCGTCATTCCCATAGTTAACAACGCTAGCACAGTATAGAAATGCAGAGTTAACCAGTCTGATAAGAGAAAAACAGAAAAGCCTCAGCATGGGATATGTATGAGCAACAGCAAAAACCCATAATAACAACAGAGTTCCTCAGCGCTCAAGGGTACTGTCTCTCTGGATCGCTAAGCACGAAAGAAGGTTCAAGCAATATGTGGCAGTTCGTTAAGATGTATACCTTCCATGTCCCACGATTGACAAGGAAGAGGCAAGGTTCTGCATCTCAATGTGCAGCCTCCCGCTGAGGACAGAGGCACTCAGTCCTGTTGGCTTCTGTACAGCCAGTCCTTGCTGCGAGACACTCTTCTGTCCTCTATCTCCGCCCTTACGTGAGAAAGAGGGGGATATAGAGGTGAAGCCGTAACCAAGGAGCCTGACCCCAGTGATGGCAAATCATAGCTTAGCCACCTACCTCGCCATTCTCTTGGTCTTCTGTTTGACCGTTAGGAACTTCTTGATGACTGTCTCCGTTCTCCTTTGTCGGAAGAGACTGATCAGGACCCTGGGACCCTGGAGGCAGTCCATCAGCAGCAGAAGAAGGGCCCGTTCGATTATGAATGCTGCGACGGGAGAAATCAATACTCCCAGAACGATCTCGCGCTGGACTAGCCTCGTTTGGCGTGAGCTAGCAAGAACTAAAAGTTAGAGCAAGCCCAAAGCTAGAAAAGATGTCGGAGCAAGAGCGCTTGACGTGAAGGAAAGGCGGTAGTAAAGGAAAGCAGCATAGACTTCCGAAACAGGGTGATAGGTAGGGGTGAGAAGTCTTAAGTCGAGACCACCACAAGTGAAAGGCTAAGATGGTCTGGAGTCATTACCAGTCGCCAGCATATTAGTGGGTCATGGACAAAGGCTTCCAGCATTGCCATGAGAGAGTCCTTGTTTTCTCTAAGCACATTCATCACACTCTCACACGTATGTCTGAAGTTCCCCTCTATTCCGCTCACTTCCATGGCGTTGGTTAGCATCCGAGTCAAACGGAACGGTATTTTCTCAGGATACTTTTCCCTGGAGGGATTCAGCAGCCATTAGTAGCGGCAATAGGCATCCAAATTGCCCCATCGGCGGCTAGCTACCTGTGCATCGCCACTTCAAAACAGTCTCCAAAGTCGATGTGGAGGATCTTGCCTGGATGCGAGAAGTTAGAGTGAAGATGGATTACCTTAGGCAAACCAGGTGAGAAAATAGGGTGGTGGTGCGTCTTGTTGGATGAGGCAAATATAGAGAAACGAAGACCCATAGGTTTCTACCTCATCTCGCGTCAAAGAGTATTGGAATAAAAGGCAAAGACTGTGAGAAGGCAAAGAATGTGAGAAGGTAAAGATAAAGAAGGCATATATATGCCCACGTCGCGTGACGAGATGGCACATGTAGCTCTATGTACCTGTAAATCTGTGGAGCATAAGATTTGAAGGATGCCTATCACCGAGCCCAAGAATGTACCCAACCATAGACATAACGGCCAAGGATCGCGTGAAGTTTGTTCTTCGGTCTAGCCAGACCTCAGAATTCCTAGAGGTGAGCCATAGAACCTTGTATAGGTCCTGGCCAGCAGTGTTGGCCAGGGCATAATCCAATACCTCCACCTAAGACCATACATTAGAAAGAGCAAAAAGGAAAAAGTAGTTTCGCAAAAGAGCCAAGTACATAGTTATTAGGCTGGCATATTCTTCGTCCATAGTCCTCGAAATAATCATCGATAAGATAGAAACAGTGATTCCAAACTCACCTTTTGTATGAGTGTAAGGTTGTCATACTCTGGTGCCATTTGCATCATGAGCCGGTGCTCAATATTAAGGAGAATTTTCCTACTATCTCGATAGTCGCGGATCAACTGATGGATGGTGTCACAATGAGGCACCCAGCCCACCACCCCAACGTTGTGGGAGAGTGGGATGACAGCATAGCGCTGTATGCTCAGATCCCTCTAGAAAAAGGAAGAGCGGTTAGAAGTCTTTATGCTTAACGAACGGCTAGCGCCGCCCAGGAAGGAGTTTGGTAATAAGTTAACAAAAATTGCGGAAGCAAACAGTATAGAGCGCAGCCAGCAAGAATTGTTCCTTACTTTAGACGTTGTCCTATCATTCACCAAAAGCGCATTAACCAAGCCAAAGAGCTGCATGACTCTTTCATCCTGCCGGAGGTCTTCGTGGCCCTTTAAAAGGAACACATATTCATGTCCATCGCTCCCAAGCATGGTGATCTTCCTTCATTTGTCCACAACAAGATGGAGAAGTGGGTGTGTCAGGTTGAGAAAAGTAGTCATTGTAGGTCACGATCATTGCTGCACAGGCAACCAGCCCGTCCGAGAATAGATATCCCTTCATCCTTGCTCTCAGAGTGCTTTGACAGCACAGGCCAACACTCGACCTCAATGCCTTCAAGATTCTCTCTCTGGGCTTACCGTGGCCTCTGCTTTGTGAAGATGACCTGGATGTTTGGCAAGAAGGAGCGGATCTTGACAACCGGTTTCCCAGCCCGATAAGTACCTGAAGTTGTGGAAAGTAACGGTCATTTTAGACTTTGCCACATTTGCCAGATACTAAGAATGTCGGAACGTCTGACTTTTACGTGCTAAAGTATAGTGAGGAGTTCGCTAAGGTATGACTTATAAGTGCGATCATGCACCTCCAGGTGAGCTCTTTCTCGCTTCTTTCTCTCTCTTTGTAAATGTTTGGCATACCTGGTATAGCAAGATCAAGATCCTTCGCTTCTAATAGAGACTCGGAGACGTATTGCAGCTCTAGTGAGGTCAGCTGGGGAAGTTGCTTGTTAATCCGCCTAAATATGTGATAGTAAAGATCCCAAGCACGCTGGATGTCGGAATCCCTCTGCCGCTCGTTAAGCTCGTATCGCTGAGTCCACTGTTGGGCCTGGCACGTGCACGAAAGAGGGCAAGAGGAATTAGATGATGTGTGACGTGAAGTAATAGAGCTGAAGCTCAATCCGTTGTGCCTTTAGCAGCGAAGACAAAGCAGGCCAGCATGTCTTTTGCCTTACCAAGTAACAGAAAGAACAAACAATACCTATACCTCAGTGACGGAATATTGAGACACATACAAAAGCTAGATACCTCAGCAAGCTCCTTTCCAAAGGCTTGCACAAAAGCCTCTTCTCTTAACGTTTCTGGCCCGTTCTCCATTAACTGATGGAGAGGACGGAGTGTTGCCAACATGCCTTACGAAAGTTTTCGCTGTCAGTCCAAGCAGTCACCATAGAGTTGCAACAAATAGCCTTAACAAAAAATGATGCTCTTACCATCAACATCATTTTCAACAAAGAAGAGTCGGGAAGCCTCTTGAATGCCCTCATGCCAGAGTTCATGCCACAGTATTGCAACACGGATAAGTTCCTTGCTCACAAGAAGAGCCTGCACTCACGACAACAACAAGTATCAGGGGGACGTTAAGACCACCTAATCGGTCGAAAAGAAGGTGCCAGCTGTACCTGATCAACCAACGCTGCATTCTCCTTACGTAAAAAGTGCATAATGGCCTCAGCAGCCTGCTGCCGTAATGCTAGGGGGCTGAAAGGAAGGCAACCGTAATCAAAGGTCGAGCAAACGATTCAAAAAACGTTAAGTCCAATACTGAACCTCTTGAGAGCCACAGACAGAGGGTATATCAGAGCCTGGGGGTGCTTCGCACCAACCCTGCATAGGAGTTGATGCAGCTGCTTCCGGATGTGAGGGTTGGGAGTGTGGATTCGTGCAATTAGCTGAGGCACTACTCCAAGCCACCTATATTGTTAGAGAAGGAAATAGGGCTGAGTAAACTGGTCCTGACTATTGGAAGGCAATAGGGTAGCAATAGCGAGGTTATGAACCAAGAAGGTGATGATGGGCCATTCTACAGCAAGTCGGAAAAGAATTGCAGCAACCCCTATCCAGAAGAAAACGCGATACGAGACAGCGATAATGTGTAGACTCGCAGCTCCACCACTTTTGAACTGCCAAGAAGTCCCTGAGTCTTACGTATCAATGTTGACACTTTCGAAGCCTCGGGCCAATGTTGCCTGCACCTCGGGTCGGTGGCCATGGGCAAACCATAACGTAAGTAGGCGTAGGATATCTTGTTGCACATTAGCCTCCCATCGAGACCGGCCTAGTGCTATCGAACGAAAGAAGCCTGGACCGGAGGGGAAGAGGTTGAATGGGTCAGGACCATAGAAATTTGAGCTCTCAATGTTCAAAAGGAGATAAACGGAGACATGACGTTGATGAAGCAATGCCTTCTGTCCAGTCTTAGAGTGGGAACACGAAACGACAGGAACAGGAATAAGCTTCGTACCTTCTATAGCAGGAGCAACGTATGGACCAACAAACTGGTAAGGCATCCGTCTCCTATTGAGCTGCTCGACCACCTGGCGGAGTGGGCCATCAGTTAGTCCCACGAAGGCCCAACGCTGATCTCCTCCTGTCCCAATTCCTCGCGCCCTAACTGAGGTCGTTCTTCCACTTAGGATGCTCTGGCCAGGTCATCCTGGAAGTCCTACCTTGAAATTCATAAAGGCCCAAGAATGCCAAGCTTTGTAACTGGTAGGATCGAGACGTGTCGCCCTCCTAAAGGAGGTTAGCACCGCTTCAGCATTGACATGATCCAGATTGTCAGGATTACGGGCCAGCTGCCATTCTCCGACTTTCAAGTAACACTTCACTTTCAGCTTTTCTTCGCCGGGCCCGAGAACTCGTAGAAGACCTACAACGTGAGGATAGCAGACCGAAGATAAGGTCACTGTTATATCTCATCACCAGCTGGCTAGCACTTATAGATCGCGCATAGTGCAAATATTGCACTGGTGGAGGGCCACCGGAACCTGAAGAAAGCGGAAGACGACTTTCCGACTTCAAAATAAGTACGAACAAAGATCGTTCCCTCACTCAAAATAACAGGTACCTTGAAGTTCACCTAGAGCCGTGTTAGTTTCTCCGACCTCCCAGTGGTGCTTCAAGAAGGCGAATACAACGCGGTGATATTGTGCAGGGCTATAGCCCATGCGATCGGCGTTGGCTAATGCGCTATCTCCAATATCTATAGCGCACTATATTAGTTCGATCGAAACCCGCCGCCCTTGTCGTCTCTCTTCGCTACCATTTGTTTTTGTACCCTCACGTCCTTTGTGCGATACTATCTAAAACATACCTGCTGGGCCTCTGACTCCCAAGGCACCGGTCAGAACCTTTAGGGAAAGGTCAAAATTGCCACTTTGTCGACATAATGAGGCGAACATTAGCCAAGAGTCTACATCCTCCTGGGGAGAGATGAGGAGGGATCGGACAGCAAGCAACTGTTGCCAGACCTCCACCACCCGCTTGCAGCCAAATAGTCGCTCCTTCCACATCAACATCAAATGCTGGCGATATTTAGCGGCTTCCTACGAGCATATGCGGATGAGAGCGGTTGACCATAAGGTTGAGGCGGCACCGACAAAGGGCCACGCCTCGATGGTTCTCGTCTTATACCCTGCTTGCAAAAGCTAATTTACAAGCTTAATTCCCGCCCCGCCCCCGACGTAGACGTCGGCAATTTAGCCTACTTTTGAAACCCTTGGGCCGCGTTCGTAGCTGCCTAAACAAATACTGTGTCGAGTTACTGTTGTGCCCCCTGGTATCCTACCTCCAAGGACGCGGGATCCTGCCTCAGCATCTTGTATGAAAGGATCTCTTCAAGCTCAGCCAGTTGCTGGACAACTACCGAAGCCCCATAAGCTCTATCGTAGCTCTCTCCCACTAGAGCTGTTAGCTTGGTGTCTAACGCCTTCCTTGTGCAATCAATGTAGTGGCGAGCTTGGGGAAAATCTTCATGGTGAATGGCAAGAATTGCCCTGAACGAAATTCGCCAAGAGAGAGAAACTTAGAAACGGACATGATCCAACGTAACAGCGGGATACAGTCCCAAAGCCACTAGAACGGCGCACAACAGCGAACGAAACCTCAGTGCGGATGGGGTAAAAGAGAAGACGGATTGAAGGCTTTCCCTACCGGTAAAACGCTCCGTGCTGCTTGGTGGAATCAGTGGCCGAAACATATTGCTCCAAAGCCGTCCATCGACCAAGTGCCCAAGCTGCCCTAGCTGCTAGCAGAGATACTTTCTGCTTTAGGTTGACTTGGACAGGAACTGGCGCTCCTGCATTTACAACGGTAATGGAGGCCAAGCTAGTCGACGATAGCGACAAAGAAGCGGAGGAAGGAGCGCGGTTCGCACTTCCCAGGCCTGCTAAGGAAGAAGATACAGGACGACCATCATATTCCTGTAGCTTTAGCCACACTTCCTGAGAGAGCTCAGCCAACGTCTCCCAGTCTCCACGGGCTTCTAAGCATCTCATCCGACCCAGAGCAACCTACAAGCCGTCGTTGAGGATGAGGTATTGAGCCAACAGTTCGTCACTTAAAGTTATCGTTGTCTCATGGTACACTTCCGTTGCTACTGAATTCCTACGTCTCCCGTCCATTTCTTTCGACCGCCCTTTTCTCCAATCCATTGCTTCCTACTGGAGGTTAATCTATGCCTTTTTGTCCACCAGCTACCTTGTTCGCACCTCGATGTTATTAGGTTCCTCTTGTTGCTTTTTAGTATAGAGTTCCAAGGCTTCTTGCCAGTTCTGCAACTTCTCATACCAGCTCTCTTTCACCTCTATCACATCAGCATGATGCTGCTGGGCGTACTTCAAAATGCCAGCTGCTGCCTCGGGCTGGAATTTTAAGAGTGAGTGAGAATTATGCGACTGACAGAGATAGAGGACGAGAAACTTTTAACCTATTTCTAGACCTGAAGAAGACAGTCAAAGTAGTCCTCCCGCTCAGAGCGATAATGTTTAGCCAATAATCACCATCTTCTTCAATGTGCATGTTCGCCGTCTCACCTGTCCCAGTTGGTTGTTAATACTAATAAGCGCCTCTATGCAGGTTGCTGGTGAGTTATGAAACTCAAGCTCTTTATAGTGTAAGGCCTTGGCATAAGCATGGCACTTATCAGCTGCCAACTGTCCCAACTGTCTGATGTCGATGGGAAGGGCCTCCACATCATGTTCCATAAACTCTGGGAAATGTGACCATCAAATGTGAGAATCGCACTCAGACGATCAGGGAATACCTTTTTAAACAATACTAAGTCACGCAGCTAGGACAAGGAGGAGCGGTAAGGTAACGCCTAATCTATCTGTAAGGGTGCTTAGCTTCTTCACCTTTCGCCATATAACTCTCCGGACGATGCCTGAGAGCCCATGATCTAGCTTCTTACCTGCCAGGTTAAGTAGAGTTTGCAAAATCTCTGGTGGTATGGAGTCACTTTGAAAAGCTGTCTCTAGTGATCTGACCAGATAGTCCTGGTATTGGTCATATAGTTCCGTCCAGCAAGAGACAAATGCCGGATTAAATAGTTCCCTTGCCAGCGGGTTGTAGACCTGGAAAAGTGTGAGATAATTTAACGAAGCGAAGAAGAAGGGAGGATCGGCCAGAAAGGAAGAGCACATCCACGTCCTTTATTGAAGGTAAGCAGGCTAAAGGTATTGCTACACAGATACCCTACTGGGGCCAGTTCAGCTGACAGAGGTAGATAATTTTAGGCTAGTCGGTGCAACCAACACCCTACCTGGGCTAGAGGAGAGCAGGATCTAAGCGCCGGGGAGGGAGACTCTCGAAGTAGCTCCACGCTAAATCTCCTCATCCATTCATTCCAGTCGTCCTTTGTGCTTCTCTGTGCCGCTTCCCAGGACCGACGGAGGTTTTGTTGGTTGACATGCAATTTCTTACTGGTTGTTAAGGTTACCCCCACGCCAGCCGCTTGAGACGTCATGCGATAGGAAGGACCAGATTAGAGGCGTTAGGGGTATCTTTGCATTTAGCCTGAAGCGATGAGGGCCAGATTGACGAGAGGATAAGGCCGCTAGTGACAAAGCAGAAGGCTTTCATAGCACACTGGACCAGGGGATCCATTTACGCAGGAAAACAAAGGAACCTATTTCGGCGAAAGATGACAAAATTCTAGTGCTTACCTTGGTCTCCCTCTGACGCTAATGCTGCGGAAGACCGATAAGGGACCTGTAACGTCCTCTCTGGTCCAATATCAGATAACCTTTCACCCGCCTTTAGCTTAGTTATAATTTCCTCGTACTTCTGGTATGTAGTATGGACTCTCGAGCTTTGTGCAGTATTAGTGCCAGAGCTCTGAGGGACTCCCAGGCTCTTCAAAATTTTTGCAATTAGAGGGACAAACACTAAAAAGTTGTCTTGCATCCGGAAAGCCAAGCCACAAAGGACCTCTAGCGACAGAATTTGCACCTCGACGCTCCCTACTTAGAATGCACATGGTCAAGGACACTTTATGATGGAGGGAAAAACTAGAAGCTTGAACTGGTACCGCTGAGCAAATACTCATCCTACTTTAATGGCACCAACTAATGAGGGAATTTGACGCATCGATAGTAAAGATATAAAGCATTGTGGGACTGCCCTGCCCTCCTTTACGTAATTGACGTACCAGCCGCCCCAGTCAAGAGCCTTGTCAGAGGGTGGATAACTCTCGACCCAAAATCCGACATCTTGGTGCTATAATAGCACATCCGTGTGATGGCGCGCAGCACCGTGACGCGCAGAGAGAAGCTATTGGTGAATATAACAAAATTTAGACCATCTTTAATTGGTTGAGCAGCGCCCTCGGATGGATGATAGATATAGTCAAGTGAAAATATTGCGGTTATGCTCAACAAGAAAATATTGCCGAAGATAACAGATAAAAGCACCCTCGCAGAGCACGGAACTTAGAATAGGCAGGAAAAAGGAAGCCTAACCTGCTATCAGGTGCTTCTAGAATGCGAATCAGGGCGGGAACGATGAGGTACAAATATTCGTCGAGTGCCGTCCCCAGCACGCTTAATGTGTTGAGTGTCTTTGGAGAGGTTGAAAGGGATTGAGATAAGGGACGAGTGGCGGAGGTTATTACCCCTGGACAAGAGTGCACTCTTGTTCGGTCTCCCATTTGCTCTATCTTACCTTTAATACGACTGCCTGCCTTCTGCCTTCCAGGAGCTGAGTGTCGGAAGATACGTGAAGGACATTGAGAAGTAGAGGAAGAAGTTCGGGCACGTGGGTACGAAATTGATCGGGGACGGCTAGGGACATCTCTTCCACAAGTGACAGAATCTGGTCGAGATTTTGGTCCCAATACTCCTACGTGTAAACGCCAGCGTTAGCTAAGGGCAACTGGATGCAAGACACTGGAGGGAGTGAGGATAGATTCTTCCCTATGTGCGTATCACCCATGATCGCCTTTAGGAGTAGAATGGGAGTTGTATCCAATAGGAGGGTGACAACAGCTCCGTGAATAGTGGCGAAGGGTACCATACCTTGACTAACTCAAATATTTCTGCGTGAAAACTGATCAAATGTTGTTTGACAATTGAAACGAGGATAGCCAGTTGCTGGAAGAGCGATTCGCGTAGCCCTTGCTCACAAGTCCGCACCACATGGATAAATGGAGGTAGAATCTGGGGAAGGAAAGAGACACACCGAGTGCCAAGCGACTGCCGGAGACACGTGAGGTTATGCAAAGATATTAGAGAGCATATGGTGAAGAATCGTCAGGATCTGCAAAAGACGGATAGCAAACAAGGACGAGTGCCAAAAGTACAACGTAAACGACTGGCAATCAGCGAGACGGTTAGAGATGTGGCATTTGACAGTCAATATATTTGCGCTTGATTGCTTTAACTTTGAACCGAATACCTTGAAGATGAACATGACAGCTTGTATCGCCATGCTGTGATGCGTAGCTAGTGAGGGGTCCTCCAGGATCCTGACCAAAGCATTTATCGCTACTGTTGGATAGTAGTCTTCGGAGAGAGGAGTGAGATGAGGAGTGTTAGCGCTCTCTTTGGTGTGCGCTTCGGTAACAGAGAGTGAGTTCTGTTCATCGACCACGGCGGCGGCCGCCGATACGTCTTCAATGACAGCAACTTTTTGTCCTGTAATGTAGATCCAATCAAACTGTCAGGGAACATTGAACACAGTATAGAAAGGAGGCCAAAAGCGGGAGTTTTGAGAGAGGAGAGTAAGGTGATCATGCGTCTAGAATAAGCACAATTAGATTACGAGCGGAATTGAGTATTCAGTTTACGACATACTGAGTTCATGAAGTCTTAAGAGCTTGAGCTTTACAGAAGCCTTACCGCTTCCTGCGTTCTGTGCGATTTCCCCCGCCGGAGTGACCTTCTGATTCTGGAGCTGGAGCTTGGCAATCTTAAGCTTATAAGGGTCCAATGCCCCGAGAGTTCCTATCGCTTTTATAGCCTCTCGCCTCAGACTCCATGGGGCTGACCCGCCCCCACTCCCGTGGTGGTGCAATATGTTTAGCATTATATCCAAGAGATGGGGAAACCTGCGTAATAGAGAACATATCGGAAGGTGAAAGGGGTGGGATACACGGTGGAGAGGAGATAGAGAGGGACAAAACTAACTTGACAGGCCAACGTTCCTGCCCATATATGGGAATCCGATCCCACAGGGAGGTTACTAAGTTACCGGGGCAATCGAGTGTGGAGAAGCGAGACAGCGTCATGATAAGAGATTGGATTCTGGAGTTCTAACCTGAGGTAGGGAGTGATAACACTCCCTGTGCTTCCTACTAGCTGGGCAAGAGTTCTCAGGGCTACTTCCCTCTTTCTTACTGAGCTATGGTCCTGTAGGGTCTCAATGATGAGAGGAAGAAGCTTGTCTTCGTGGAGTAGCATCTCCCTCCCTGCTACTTGTGCTAATTCTCCGACTGAGACAGAGAACAATTCGTGCAGGTAGCCAAGGCGGAAGGTCTTGTCAGCAGGGGCATCGAAGAGGGGGCCTAACTCTGCTGCTATACCTGTCGAAAGAACCGCGCAGGCAAGACCAGCATTCCCTTCTTTCAACTTTGGAACTGCGAAAGGATACAAGGTTAGGTGGAGGCCCTCGTCATGCCAACCACAGAATAAGTCCATCCAGTTCAGGATAGCCTAAGTGCAGGATCACTGAACACATCACGTTTGAAGACATCGATCGAAGTCCGATATACATGAAGGAAATATCTTGTCCTAAAAACGAATTATCACTCATACCAAGAGCATCCAGAATTGGGGTAAGATAAGGGCGGATAAGCCTCCTAGACGCTCTAATGAGATGTCCCAATAGACGCGTGCTCTCCTCCTTGTTCCTTGTGTCCGAGCTATAGTTTAGCTCTACTAATAAGTGTATGAGATACTTCCGCAAGGAAGGCATTACATAAGCTGGATTTTTTGAGGCTAATCGACCGATCACGGTAATAGCAGCTTCCCTGATGCTGAAAACTTCGTCGTTCAGCACTATGAATAATGGCTTCAGATTTTCTGCCTGGGGACAAGATAGAATTCTTAGCCATAGCACGCTGAAGATAATAAGAACAAGCTGCTAATGAGTGTAATATGAATAGCTTAAGTTGGTTGGGGGTAAGATAGGGAATTATAGGAGACATAATCTGGGCAGATGGCGGAGATGCCGAAGGTTCTATGCAATAGGCACCTGAGCCATGTAGCTGTCAAACCTCCAATGGAGGCACCCAATCACAGTGTGTCTGATGTTGACATCTGGGTCTGAAACACCAACGGTGAGAAGCTTCTGAAGAAGTTGAGATACGATTGCTGAAGTCGGTCCGCGCCTTCCAAGTCTTTTGCCTTCCTCGGCAGCAGGAAGTAGAAGTTTACTGGCATGAGAAGAACTCTTAGTCTTCCTTGAAGTACTGTAACTTTCATGGGACCATAAGAGGGGAATTTACCTGCAAGTAATAGCAGCTTCCCTACGTATCACAGGGTTATCATCATCCAGGAAGCGTGAGACGCAATCCCTTACAAACGGCAAGAGAGGTATTCCCTCGAAATTGAAGGACCCCAAAGTAATCAAGGCCATTATCTTCCTTTCCGCATCATCAACCGATTTTCCTCCCGTTGACTGAGAAGTAGACAGGGAGGGGATCGTCGTCGTAGTGATGGAGGGCAGATAGGCTGACCCCACTCTTGGCAACCTTTTGTAGGTGTCAAGCAGTGGGATGCCATTGCTCCCCGGTAGAATAAAAGGTGTTCCTCCGGTAAGTATCAGGGAGAGCTTATTGATAAGCCGCTCTTGAATTGGGACTAGGTAGGAAGGAATATTCTGAGCCAGCTCTGCGAGGGCTTTGATCAGGGTGTCATTTATCTCCACCGCACCAGACATCATCTAAGGAAATCTAGGTTAGATGCAATGGAGCATGGACCCTGCCCAAACCAAGGATGTAGTGCGAAAGAATGCAGCTTCAATTGGTAGGAGAGAAAGGCACACCTGCTCCAAAATATCGTCCATGTATGGAGAAAGTTGTTCTCCAACAGCGTGAGAGAGTTTTGCTATGCATGTCATGGCCTCCAGACAGACGGTTCCTTTCCGACTCTTTGGGTTCGGTAGACCATCCTGGCACAAAGTGACAATAGTCTCCATATCGGGAACAATGTACTTTCCTTCAAAGCGATGGCCACGTAGCAGATACGGACAGATCCGTTCAGTCAAAGTGGCAAATTGGATATAGGGAGAAGGATGAGGGAGTCACGACGCAAGAAAGGTCAGAGAAATGTAAGGAACTGACGAGGATATCAAGGTCGCTGTAATCCATGCTGCTAAATGCACCAAGTTCATAGACTTACCAACAGCCTGCGCCATCTCTCCCAGTGCCTGATAGGCAATGGAGCGACCTTCGTTACTTCCGGAGTGGGTGACAGTCTTTACCAGGTGTTTTAGACATTGCTCTAAATACCCTCGGACGAAGGGTTCAGGGCAGAATTGGGCTAGCTTTGGAAAAAGTGTACATACTAGAGCAGACAGTGAGATCCCCACGAGAAGGAGCTATTGGAGTGTTGCAGGTTCCTACCGGTTCGGCGAATGACCTTGTCTTTGTGGTCTTTATACTTCAAGACAGTATCACATACTTCCTTGAACCGAGGGACCATGAAATC
>FLMG01001436.1:26070-46131 GCA_900088475.1 Hyphochytrium catenoides
GAGGCTCAACTGTGTATGTGAGCGCTACTTCAAACAGACTCGAGCACTAACTAAGGTTAACATAAGAACATAGGAACACTAGCGACCCTCGGAGTCGCAGCTTAGATGAGGGGTGTAGCAGAGTCTACTAAAATAAAACGTCATTGCAAGTAAGTGAGGAGCAGTAGTGGCTGCGTGCCGACCTGTATTCTTCAATAGCTCGCTAATCGTTAGGAGGCTTCCGTGAATAGATGGTACATCTCCTCTAGAAAAGCCCTTGTGGACCTGCTCATAAATCTTGCAGTACCACTGCACTCTGTGGCGAGTCTGCCGGTCAGCAATGAGGGCTAGACAGGCACTTAATGCTTGCGCCCCACTGGTTCTTATGTCGATGTTTGAGTCTCTAAGGACAGTCCAGATGTGCTCAAAGAATGTGGAAACGTTTACATAAAATAACGTTGGTGCATTCTCGGCAAGCTCTTTGAGAACCTGCTCGGTAAGACACCACAAAGAGCGACCGAAATATAAGCGACACACAATCAAAGAGGCTTATCGCTGCGAAGCACCCGGCATTGTTTGCTTTACGAAGAATGTCACGAGACAGCAATATCTAGAGGTGCCGCACAAGTGCTGCCTGGGCGTGGTGAAGATAACGAATTCCTTACCAAGCATGCTGCCAGCCTTCTTTGGGTCTGTTGCTCGAAGCGCTCTCCTTGCAGCCATTCCAGAGCTCGTTTGACCTCGAAATCCACAAAGTCAGCAGTTAGGGTCCCTCCAGCTCGAGCAAGATGTCCCAAAGCCTTTGCAGCCATCACAAGAGCAGGAGTAGCTGTGGCAGGCTGCGCAAAGAAGATCCGCAGATAGTTGGCGAATCGGATTATTTTGGTCTCATTTTCGTCTGAGGACACGTCGATCAACTCATCGATCGCTTCTATGCCTCCCAATTTCTCATGAGTCTCATGGCTCTGTACTAGCTCATTCAAGCGGGGTGTCACATCATTCATAAGCTTTGTGAATGTTTCCGCCGAAAGCTCTCGAGACTCGCTCTCAACGAATTCCCTGAGCTCCTTAGCGGCTTTGGACCGAGTGACCTTATCCCGGCTACGAAGGCCCAATAGCAGAGGTCCAAGGACTTGCTCTACCGAGTCCTTACTATCTGAGACCACCGACATGGTCCTTGTCTTAACAGCCTGTGTGTGGAACACGGAGCACTGGCATCAAAAGGCCCAGTGGCAAAGGGCGCACCAAGTCACGTCTACCCCATGGCTGTGTGGGGTGTATGCATGCTTCTACGGCCGACCAGTTCGGGACATCTTTCCGGTTTCTGCGAAGTGGATGCTTTGGTGAAGGTCAGCGAGAGGAAAGAAAGCGCAGAACGATCCTGCCTTGACCAAGCTTGAGTTCTATCAGTTCGTATGACGATCATCAGTCCAAGAGGAGAACGATGATGCGACACTACTCTACTAGTTCTACTGACACACAGAAACATCATCAACACATCAATTCAATCAGACAATCAGAGAATGGGCAGCTCAGCTACCAATCACAATACTTATTTTCCCAGATCAGCCTGCAGATAACTTTTCAAATGGTTTTACATTAGTAGTTTTTCTCCAGGTACAAAGCTTCAAAGCTTGTAACGCTCTTGAGACGAGAAGCACCAGTTCTACTGCTAAATAATAAGAGAAGGTCGCCCGCTGAAGCTCATGTGAAAATCTATGCTGCACAGCTCGTTTCATAAGGCATCAAACGAACCAATAACTTGTAACTTTTTCTGCTAATCATTTATCATCTTCACAAGTAGGTAGGAAGGGGAGGAATGACGCAGTCGTTGTCTTTAGAATATGTTCGCAAGACGCAACGATAGTAGATAGCAGCACCTTGAACACTCTTCTCCATTATTATTAGTCGCAAGTTCCTTCTTATAGGGCACCTCATAGATGATGGTGGAGCTAGCCAATGAACCGAACAAGGGTAATAATAATTCTCTCTCTAAACAAAACTTGCGTTGCGACTACTTAACAGGGGTCTGGACACAGGTCTGGACTAATCCATCTTTTTGTGAGGTAAGCCTTCATTAGCATTAGTTCTCCCAATAAGTCCTCTGCCACTGAGGTGGGCTAGTCTAACCACGCTTCTACTATGTCCGGGGCCGCACGAAAGGCTGGAACCTTCCAATCTCTCACTACTACTATACTACTACTACTATACTACTACAAGTTCTCCGACCAGATGGAGGTAAGGAGAGTCACGTCCTGTATAAATAATAGGGTCGCAAATATCTATTAATGGCCACACGCCGCCGCTTTCACCTAGACTGCCATGACTTCCAAGCTTCGCTTGAGACTGCCCTTTCCTCCCGACGGCGATCCAATCCTACGGGACAGACTTTCCTTTTCACCAGCAAGCTTGACTCTTAACTTCTCGTTTCCAGATGTGGTAAAAGACGGTGGTGCAGACGACGGCTGCCATCTGCTCTTCTTGTCCGGCTGCCTCTTCGGGTGCATGGAGAGCATTCTTGATGGCGAGGGTCTTGAAATCCGAGTCTTTGGCGATCCAGGCTCAAGCCAAAGGTCGAGCCCATCAAAAGGTTTGCCATCGATCGGCAAGCCTATGGGCTCAACAATCTCTGCTCCTGCAGAGAGAGTGGCCGTCGCGGGGGCACCCCATGCACCATCGGGACACAAAGCCCTCAGATCACTACATTTGTATGAACGCTTCATTTGACAGGTTTGTGGCTGGGTGAGGGACCGGTTCACTCCGAGATCCGGCTTGATCGTAGAAGAACTTGTAGTTGGCCTTTTGCACGCAGCCGCGAGTTGTTATTCTTGAGGTACAGACCACTGCTGATAGCTCACAAGGCTCCTACCGGTATCCTGGCAAGAAATTTGGAGGACTGTGATGAGCCTTGTTGTCAAACGGTTCTTGAGAACGCAGATCCACGCCCTTCAAAGTTGTCAATGAATTTCTGTCCACGCCTTTCAGAGTGGTCAATGAAGCTCGCTTCGAGCTGTTTTCTATGCTAAGCATCTCCAGGCCGAAATTTCTTGGAGACTTAAGTTGGCGATGATTTCTCTCGTTCGGAAGAATGTGAACTAAAAGGAGATTATTATGAGACACGAAGGTGTCCTGATGGTGTGGGTAAAGCCTACATAACCCTCGTAGTAAGCAGACAGACACGACGTCTCCTATTACATCGTCCCAGAAATGAACCTTGGGCAGCGATGATGGCTAAGGAACAACAGGTCCAGCCAAAATGTCCAAAGCGTTTCCTGCTTCATGGTTCCATTTTTTGCCAAAGGAAAGTCCTTTAGGAAGATTGCATCAAGTGCATCCCGTCCTCCTTCCCCCACATGCACTTGAACATTCGCATGATGATGGCTGATTGCACAAGCTCATGTTGGTGGAGCATCTCAGAAACAGATGGACACATGCAGAGCAGGAGAGCAGGAAACAATAAGACAGAGGAGCTATACTCACACAAAAGGTACTGATTGGGGGATGAGAGATGAGAAAAGAGATGAGATGTGAGACAGAAGCTAGGCAGGAAGCCTTCTGCTTGTGCTGGAGAAAGGATAAGAAAGCCAAAGAAAGATTGAGCAATGGGCCCCCACACGGCCAAATTTCTGTGCCCCGTTCCCCAACGTGTCCCCGAACGGGTAGTTGCATAAGAGAAACAGCAAGGTTGCTCTTTTGGTCCTCTGCTCTTGGCAGTTACCAAATCAGGCTGGGTGGGTGCAATCTACCCATGTATTTTTAGCTTTCCCCCATCAGGCTTTCCCTTTCCTTTCATAGTGAAAATAAGGATGTTGAAGCTTTCACTTATACAGAAGCAGCTTCGTTTATTCCTTTATTCCCTTGAAATGGTTCAGGAGTGTGAACTATTCATGCCCAGAACCACTCCAATTCTGTTGCCCAAGCAAGCCTTGCTTGAGGCAGTACCAGAGCCCCTCCTGGAGCTGCGGAGGGCTGAACAATGAACAGTCATCAGTGATCAAGAACAACCAGGCAGCGGGGGAACCAGCAGGCAATCAAGGACCCTCTTCTGGAAGGGATTGGTCTGTTTATACACAAATAGTCCCATCTTTTATTTTAGGACTCGGTAGTAATCAGCACGCCAAAGCTATCAGTTTCTTCTTTCTTATTCGGGTCTATCGCAGCTCTAAACGACATTCTTCTGTAATGCCAATCTTGAAGAAACTAACCTTATTTTTCGTCTACAATAGTAGACGCAAAAGACTGGACACTGCTGCTGTTGCGTATAATCAGCGAAAGAGGAAGGCGGCAGACCACCGCTCACCACCACCCGCCGCCGTCATCACGTTAGAGAAATAACAGTCCGCCAAAAACCACGTGCAGACCACAATATTTCCCTTTCCAACAGAAAAAGCCCAACAACAAGAAGAAGCCGAAGAAGACGATAAGGCCTTACTACCAGCCTTTTTGTTATTTTCTCTCTTATGCAGTGGTCTGGATGTTTTTGGTTAAAGGGACACATAGGTCTTGGTTATGATCGCTGACCAGGGTGGTCTTCTTGAGCATTATTGTTGGTGCCAACTAATAATAGTGTCGCAATAATGACGACAATAACTCTTGTCCCTTACAAGACGAAGTAAGGGTCGGGAGGTAAGGGAGGAAAGGGGGGGGCCGCCGCAGGGCGCAGCAAATTGCTCTATGATGATGTACTTCAATACATCCACTTATAGCAGACCCCATTACAGATCTCATTACGCGGTCCAGAAACGATTGCTCCTGCTATTCTTCTATTCACTAAATGCTGCTTAGAACGACTTCTCCTTCCCTGTCCATGATAGACTTCGTCGTCAGTTCAGATGCTATTCCGTCTTTGTGTTACTACCTTTTCTACATCGACTGTATGATTTGATATATCTCTTCTTCATAGAGCAGCAATAATTAACCGCTCAAAGCTGATAGGGGAGAACAAGTGCGACAACGGATAGAGGCTTTCTTTCGGTGGAGGTCACTTTATTTACTAATAGGCTACTGTTGTTACCAATAATAAGGAGAATAAGGAAATAATCTTTTTTTTTATTGATGGCTGTATGGGTAGTGAGGCCTCCAGTGAGGTTACATTGACACCGCCCCCCTTGGGAAGCCCTGCCCCTTGTTGCCTGCCACTATCCCTGCTTAAAGCGAGGCAGTGGAGCTGGGGTTGGATCATCATGCCCTAAGCTAGGCTCTCTGCGGTGCGCTGGCGTAAGGAACTAATCATATAATAAGTAACCTGATGAGGAGGAGGAGGAGGAGCAGGCTCAGAAGAAGTAAAAAGGAAGGAGCGCTACTATAACAATATACCCTTTGGCTTATATATTATGGTGGAGACGTTAGATGTATATTAGCTATGGCACACTCGCGATGACATGAAAGCATATGCTAACCTACAATGGCGATATCGGGCATCTTTTTGTTGCTATTCAGGACAGTGCAGCGCAGGGCCGGGCCAGGCAGCATGATGAAGGAGGAGGAGGAAGGAGAAGAAGAAGAGATAATAGAGAGAGCATTTGAGGTGGGAACATGAAGTTTGTCGTTGTTGTCCTGCCAACGTCTATCCTAACTCTCTCTAAGCCTGCCGGTACCGGCTAGTTTCCGCCGTTATTGTCGCTCTTGAAGTGCGGGAAGCTCCTGGGGGGTGCTTGTCAGTGTCATGGATTATGGGATTCGCACGGCAGCACCTTGTGCTCTGGCTCTTTCCCTTCCTCTCTGCTTGCACCCTCCTCTTGCACTACTTTCCCACACTTTCTGCCGCTGCTGCTGCTTGTTTTTTAGAGTCTCCTCGACCTCTGCGCAGGAGCGGCATAGAGGAGATGCAGCACCTAAAGGTGTTGCCCTCAACATTCATTGAGAGACACCTATGTTGTTCCTCCCAGTTGTTGATAATCTCATCCGGATTGTGAGTTTGGTCCGTCTTCTTCCATGCTCTGAGGGCAAGTAGACTTGCGCCTTCGGGGACTGTGGGATTTATCTGCCTGCTTCTCTTGGACCTACACCCGCCTCGCAGCAATATCTTGAAGAGTCAGCTGCTCGCAGGATTTGAACGAGAGATGTCGGCTACGGCTCTAGCTCTGATATATGGACTCTGATCTGCAATCAATTCACCTGCATTTGCTCTGCTAAGGAGAGACTAGCACCATGGCTTGTGACTGGGGTTCAGTTGATATCGTCTGTTATACGGTACGTACAGCTTAACCTGCTCTGACTGCGTTAGAAGTGGTGGTAAAGCAAGATCTGCAGGCATCATGGTTCCTAATGGGGCAGCAACTCCTCTGGGGCTCCGTGATATGGGCCTTCTTTGCTATCCTTGGCTTTGTGTTGGATCGAGTGGAGGAGGCTAGAGGCAAGGATGTCCACGACAATATGCGACCAGCACTTAAGGCTGACCCCACCCGACTCACGGTACGTAAGAAGAGCCATAAGGTCACAGATCTTCACGAGCTATAAAAGGGTTATCTCTCCTCTGCAGAACGCTTACGTGCAGCTTGCGCTATCAGCCATAATCTGTGCGCTTTGGGGTAAGTATTGGTCTCTCTGCATAGGAAATGCAAACGAACTAACTCCAAAGTAGTCGTTTGGTCTGGTGTAAGGGTCGTCGATCCAGTCTCATGGCTTTTTGGTGTCATTGTGAGCGTGCTTTGCTTATGCAGCTTCATTATAAGATTCGGAGCTTCGTCACGAAGGTGGGCCTAGTACCTCTGTAAGGACCAACGAGAAAAGACTGATTAGCTTTCTCCGCACTCCCCATTGGCTATTAGGTTTTGGTTCGTCTTGTCAGCAAACTCTTTGATGGATATCCTCTCAATCTCATCCCTCTTTGTGATGAGACTTGCGACCGAGAAGAGAACCACGGTAGGAATGCCACTATGAACCATTGTGCTCGATAGTTCTAACCAAGCGCTCATTCTTCAACACAACTATTTTCAGCGAGCTCTTGGCATATTTTCCGTACATTCCTGGCTTTCGCTAGGGTTTTTACGATCGTATGTAATCCACGCCGTCTTCCTGCGCCTTGAAAAGAAGGTACGATAAGAGACCTATGGCGACCAAACAGACTGAGCCTAATGCCAAACTTCTTTTCACAGATAAATGCCCACTCGCGCCTTGTAATGCAGATACAGCTCTTCAATTTCGGGTGTAAAGTTCTATTTTTAATATTTTTTGGTGGGTCCTAGGATTCGTCATTCTCTCCCCGTCCAACTCTCTTTAAGCTCGTACTCCTCAGTCGTCAGATCCTAGCTACTCTAGAGCCCTCGCTCACCCTTGAGAGTGCCATGTGTTTCCTTCAATCACTCCTATCAAAGCTTTGATCCTTATCTTGAACTCACGAGATCGTTCCGACCCTGCGTCTCACCTGCGTTGGATTGACTCCTGTCTTGTCAGATCAACTAGCTCCCACCCCACCGCGACCCCAACTAATAACCCTTCATGTTTGTCTCGGTAGCTGCTGCAATGTTTATGACGCTGGAGACGCTAGGCGAGCTGGAGGGCATCGACTCTTACTTTTCCCATGTGTACAACTGCAACGGCATCTTGGTACCCAACAAAGAGTCCATCGCTGACCCTCTGATCAGGAACAGCTGTACCGAAACCTGGTCACTCTTTGTTTCTATCTACTACATCTTTGTCACAGTCAGCACTGTGGGATATGGAGAGTTCACGCCTAGAACCTTTCTGGGCAGGTGGGCAGGTATGTCCGTTGAACCCTTTGCGAGTTAGACTTATTGTCCGTCTGATATGTTGATAACAACCTTTTGTACAATCAGACCTTTAAAACATGCTTAGTCACGGACTCACGTGCCTTTCCTCTTACTTTGATACCACCTGTAAGGGCTAGCTAAAGCCTGTGTTGCGCTTGGGTTTGCCACCATATTACTGACAGTGAAATCTGCCTTGTAGCCATCTTCATTATTGTGGTTGGCCTCCCCATGTTTCTTCGGGAAGCTGCCAGTCTTGTCAACCTTGCCACAGCAGAGAGGACGGGAAGAGGTAAATTTGCGCCACCTAAACACAAAGAAGTTTGCCACGCCGTAGTCATTGGACTGCCGACCTTCGTCCAGGTAATTATCACTCCTCCTCTTTATCTCTATTGATGTTACGATCCCGCCGGCACTTTCTCGCGGTCTGCCTTTGGTCCGCTCTGCATAGATCTTCTTGGGCTTTTGGCACTTGAGTCAAGCAACTTGACTTTTCTCAGCTACTATTCAACTTTTGCCACTAGCCCATCGTTAGATAATCTATCTCTGTCTGACAGGTGAAAGACCTCCTGACTGAGCTCTTTCACCAAGACCATAAGAGCGTGCGTGACCTTACACACGTGGTTTTTTTGGGTCGACGGTATCCTGAAGAGCAGGTGAGACTAAAGAAGTGGTCGCTGTACTTCTTGTCTATGGAGATCTGCAAGTCCTATGCCCTGCTACACGCTGTTGCCGTACCTTAACGTCTCCTTTGCACAGGAAGAAGAGTTCCTTCGTGACGTTTCGTCTTGGTTAGAAGGCGATACCATTCGAAGCAAGTGCTGGTTTTTGAGAGGCTCCGCCCTGGAGGAAGTTGACCTTAAAAGAGCCTCGGTACACGAAGCCAGAGTGGTAGGTTTGATGCCTTTGTAAGAATCTGGGCGTATCCCTAAATCAGCCTTATGAGTTGACTGTCACTTTCCTGGACAAGTGAAGAAGTTGAGACTGGTTCACTTACGAGGACACTATTATAGTTCGCCTCATGCTCTGTCGTTCAGGTTTTTGTCCTGCCAAATAAGAACGCTCAGGATCCAAATGAGGAGGACGCCTCAAACATCCTTCGCGTCCTGGCTGTAAAGGAGCAAATTAAACCTGGAACACGTATCATCGTTCAGCTCTTGAACTCTGAGAATTTGCGGCATTTGGAGGTCATTGGGATCCCAGCTGACGATGTTGTCTGTGTTGACGCCATAAAAATGGGGCTGCTGGGGCTTAACTGCAGGTTTGCTGCTCTCTTCCTTTTGGTACTGCATGCCGGCGCCGCGCTCCTTATCCTGAGTGAACACTTTGGTTCATCTTCCTTCCTTATGGGATGTTGCCTTTACCCCGTCACCTTTTCAGTCGGTTCTGACAGCTGTGTACCACCTCTTGATACCCCCATCAATCATCCTCTTATCCACCTATGTTGCGAGCTGAAGTACTCGTTATTACAGGTGTCGTGGGATATTGACTCTTATCTCCAACCTGGTCTGTAGCAGAGGGGAGGAGTGGACAGACTCACAAACCCCCTGGCTCCGCGAGTATTTGCAAGGCGCAGCCTTGGAGATATACAGCACAAAGCTTAAAAAAGAGTATGTATCACCAAACCATGCATATACATCCAGCATCGAACTAAAGACCCTACTTTTGTTGTCTTTTACTCCCCTGCCACTGCAACTTGGGCGGTTCAGATTCGCGGGCTGTACTTTCATGGAGGCTGTGCGAGCCGTTTTCGAAGCAACAGATGGGCGAGTGGTTCTGATCGGGGTCAATCACAGCCAAAGCAACCAGCTCATACTAAATCCAGGCGACAAGCTTATACTGTCCGAAGACGATGAGGTGACATTACCGCTTCTATCGACCCGTTTCGAAGTTCCCATGTGTTGTTTTTATTCCGGGTACGGAGGTCTCCCTAGCCAGTTCAATCTGGGCTGTATGTTTCTAGTTTGTATGCCAGGGACCGCCGTCTCCTTAGCCACCTCCTTAAATGTCAACGGGCTCGTTCGTCGGCGCTATGCTATTCGGCGATAAAACTACACCCCACCAAGCTGGGCTGATTAGGAAGTAACCCCTTTATGATGGCTTATAGGTTTACGCCATAGCGGAGGATGCAAAATCCTTGGCTCGAGCCAATTTATTACACGAAACTAAAGAGGAAGACAAGAAGCAAAGTGCGGTCGGGGATGACGCGACTGAGTCGTTGCTAGGTGATAGGCAGAATATTAGCACCAGTGCAGGACCCCCCAGTAGTAAGGCAGACGACTTCAAATGGAAGAGTAAGGTATGAGGGCCGTCCGGGGTTATGGAAGACACAGCGTCGCATTGTCATTCGACAAAGGCGGATGCTTGAGAGGTGTGACAACAGGCTCAGACTCCTTACCGACTAACACATCCTTTTGGTCTTCCTACTTGTCTGTTTTATAAGGGGCGAGAGCAACGACGTATGGATGGAGCAGATATGGAAGTAGTTATCTCAACTTATGATGCCAGTGCTCCACCTGGGCCTCCACCCTCTTCAGTTTTACAGAGGTCTCATATAATCGTCTGCAGTAACTTTGGAAATGCGCGGGAAAGCGCGTTGGCATCACTCAAACATTTTCTGGAGCCTCTCCGAGCTCCTCACCTGCGGTACGAGCAGCCGGTAATTCTAATCGACCCCACAGGTAAGAGTAGGAATGAGAAAGGTAACAAGCGAGGCCATTCGAGGATAGGGTCGAAATACATAGGAACTCGGGTTACAGTCTCAATTGGAGACAGATCAAAGAGCAAGCCAAGCGTCTTCTCGGTGACAGTACTTATCAATGTCTAAAACCTGATCTCTCCGGATACTGCAGAGTTCAATGCATCCTGGTGGTTTGAGTTGTCTCAGTTCAAAGAGGTGTACCACATACAGGGTTCACCTGTGGATATGAGGTAGGGGCATACTCTGCTTCCCTCAGTTCTTCCGAAGGCCCTGGAAGAGTCTGTCTCTAATAGCCTTCTCTTGTTACTTCATTTCACTCTTCTGCAGCAACCTTAGTAAGGCACACCCAGCGTCAGCCTCCACCATTGTAGTACTCTCCCAACCTCGAGTGCGTGATATGGACGATATATCGACAATTTTCAACAGCATGCTGATCAACTCGGTAGTGGACTCATCCAAGGTAGGAGATCGTCAGTCGGAAAGAGTCGTCGGATTCGAGATATGACACTCGTACGGCCAACAAGAGGTGATCTTAGGTCCAGTAGGAAACACTCAAGGCAATGAGACACTTGCTACTCTGCCTGGAGTGAAGGGACTGTAGTTTTCCAGGCGTAGTCTGGTGATAGAGCGATAGCACGGATCAGAGTTGTATGAGTTTGCTGATAACCTCATTCGGTTAGGTCTTTATACAGATTGAACTCACCAACGCCTCATCGATGAAACTCCTTGATATGGGAGGAATGGCTACCCTTAACGCTGCATATGGCCGACCGTCACAAGGGCAACTAGCACGAGTCCCGACCGGCTTGAAGGGTGCCTGGTTGGGTATGAAAGAGCCTAGCCTGAAGAGGTAAGTCACCTTATAGAACACCCAAAGGCTGATATCAAAGGAAGATAGAGGCATCAGCAGGACGTTGTCGAACATATAAGTTTTGGATGCCTCATCGCTTCTTCCCAGTATTTCAGAGTCATACTGGTCTCATAGAGGCCCTTGCCCTTTCGACTGCCTCACATGTTCGCTCAAATGTTGGTCACAGCAAAAGGCCTGAAGATGATAAACCGCATCTGGAAGCGCGGTTTGCCGCTGGTCATCTCTACTCCTCCGCCATCACAGACGAAATTGTCGCTCAGGTAATGACAAAACTGCCTGTATTTGGTCCCCAGTCAATCGTGCTCGGTGCAGTGTGAAGTCGCACCTTTACTTATTGCTGTCCCTACCATATGACACACTAGGCATACTACAACCGGAGGATAAATCGGCTTCTTAACATCGTCCTGGAAGGCGAAAGTGCCTGTTTCACCCTATACAAAATCCCCCTTTTTCTCCGAGTAAGGGTGGTCGACTGTTTCCGGACCTCACAATGCACGGAGACTAACATATGACTATGATCTCGGGTCTCTTTTTTGCTGTTCGTGTGGTTAGCGCGAGGGCCTTACCTATGGGGAAGTCTTCAATTACTTCACCAAGTCCAAGAGTGGCGGATTGCCGCTAGGGCTACTTCGCGCGGCCACGACTTCGAACAAAGCGGCACTCCCTTATGTCTACACCGCTCCTGACAGATCAGTCCAAGTAAGTAAACAGCGTGAGGGGAAAGCAAATGAGACCGCTTAGTGTCGAGTACACACCATCCTCTGCATGTATAGAGATAATTGGCCTACTTACAAGCCCTACAAGGAGTGGTGGCCGGTTGTTGGTTATATGGGCTGAGGGATAGCGTCTCGTCGTGGCAGGTGGTACCGCAGAGAAGCTGGAGTTTCCGTGCTGGCACCTTCAAGTACAAATGATTCTGATCTTCTCAACTTGCAGGTCAACGAAGATGATCGCGTATTCATATTGCTGGGGTACAAGCCTCTCCAGGAAATAGCATGCAAGCTCTCAACGCAAGTTGCGAAGTGGTACAAGTGGAGGAAGTCCTTCACTCCAAGGCATCGAAGGAGCACGACGAAAAATGAAGAAGGAAAGGATAAAGGACTGAAATAAAGGTTGTGATTAGTATCAGATGGGAATTGTAAGCGGTTCCCTTAACCATTTTTTGCGCAACGGAGAAGAGAGTCTCTGCTAAGGGAAGGTCGTACGTAAAACAGCCCTTGTTGCTCCAAAGACCGAGAGAAAAGGTCAAACTGGACGAAATCCTATAAAATGGCGAAAAGGAGTCCACGTCAAGAATCAGCAGCTCAAAGAACCGCGTGAGCAGTGTGCTGTCCCAATTTGTCCACCCAAAGAGGGCAGCACAACAGCTCAATAGCATGCCCTGAGGAGCTAAAGTAACGCTGAGGGGCAACAGGGTCAAACATCAATGAAGGTCTTTCCCAACGTTAAGAGGAAAAGCACTAGCAGCTATAGATCTTTGTCCAGTGGATTGCCCCTTGAGATAAGCGACACAAACAGCTGCAGGCTTGTCTGTATAGACTGCTTATTGCAGCCTGGACCGCCCACGATCTCGTAACATGGATTCGTCATTGCCAGGATGCTCAAGGTAACTGTCCAAATGGAGGCTATTACCATAGTCGCAATCATTGCAACTCCAGCGCATCTGTTGAGAGGTTGAGCTCGCAATTTAGCCAACGCCGCCTTGCCGCTAGGCAGGAGGAAGATGAATGGGAGAGGGAGCAGGTTGATGGCGTTTGCTAGGATGGTAAGCTTCCATACTCCGTCATAGTTCCCTTCCTCTAGGTCTTCCAACTGGACTGGCCAGACTCCAAGGAGAACGTTCGAGATTGTGGCGGACACGCCCCCGGCGAGGTTCTGAAAGCCTGTTAGCAGCGCATAGGCCAAACCTGCCGGAGAATCTTAGAAATATGGCTTGGAAACGCACAAGGGGCACCCTAAAGCAGGGATGATGACAGCTCAGGAGGACACAACCAATACGAGAAGAAAAGAGCCTAGAGAGCCACAAAATCTTCCATTTTTCAAGAACAATACATGCTTTCGCAACAATACCTTCCTGGCCGTCAGGGCAGAGCTGCACGAACATCAATGACGAGGGCAAGTACTGGATTCCCGCTACAAAGGTAATGATGACACTGTCACCCAGAGAGAACCAGTAAGGCGAGATGCCCAATGTCTCATTGATGTCAAAGACTAAGAGGATGTTCAACACCGCTACGAAAGAGGCGGTAAAGGTAGTCCAGAAGTAGACACCGCGCCAAACGTCTCGGTGCAAGCCATACTTCTTATACAGCCAAACGCCAACGAACATCACCATTGAGCCTACAGCGCCCATAGAAGCGTACTGGAAGGCTGAAAATCGGTATTTGACCTGCAAGAAGTTTCCCCAGGCAGCGTTGTAGGTCATGGTTGAAGAGTAAAAGAAGATGTATGAAAGAGGTTGCCACACGCCCCTATTGGAGAGAAGGTCGAAAATAGTCTGAAGCTGCGTCCGGATGGGAGAGCAGACTTGGGGAGGCTCGTGAAGGAAGTAGGTTGAGGGAATCATCACCACTAACGGTACGATCTGCGACAGGAAAAGAGAGATTTAGACGGGTTAGGACAGTCTGGGCAAAAGTATGCTTGACGCCGCGGACCCGGTCAACAAATAAGTATTGAAGAGATAGCGCTCGAGCAAACAGCTTTATACCAGGAAGAAGGCTAAGTGGGGGGTGTGCGGAGGAAGATGAAAGAAGGATGGCTGCCAATAAAGAGAATGCTGCGAAAGACGAAAGAATTTGTCTTTTTGCATCGGCCTCCTGCTGTCTCTTACCGTCATTATGAGAAATATCTCAGATAAATCAAGGCCCCATCCCCAGTCGGCCTTATTATAGAGTATGGCGCCCAGCCAGTACCCTACTATCTCAAACATAAACCTACCAGCGACAGAGAATACAACCCACGAGAAGTTAGAGAAGAGGATGAGGAACGGATGAGAGCAAGGGTCTATACACAGGCCTTGTCAAACGTCCAACAAGTCAATAGAAAGAACTAAAGGAGTCAAAATCTTAAGTACGACACCACTTCGTAAAGAGAATGCATTGATGGAGGTCTTCATCCGTATGTCTGACACAAATGGAAAACGCAGCAAAAGATTAGAAAGAGCTTAGAAAGCTTGCAGCACCTCGATAGATAAACAGTAGACTGGACTGATCCGGTTCTAGTTCCGGTTTCCAGTTTCGCCTTAGAGGCCATCAGGGCATCAGCCATTACGTCAGCCATGATAAGACCAAAAACCTCCAGCAGGAGGAGGAAAGTGAAGGTGACCACTGAAGGTGTTTCTATAATACAGAGGAGAAGACTGCCCAAGGCGCAGATGGAGTAGCCCAGGAACATGTAGGGCTTGCGATGGTAGCCTCTTACGGGAAAAGCGTCCGAGAGAAAGCCATAGAGCAGCTGCAATGTTAAATTGAAAACGCCGCAGTCAGAAGAGAAGACTGGCACTATAAGCGAGTGTGGTGTATGGCCGATAGTGAGAGCTATTATGGCGAGAGGAAATCATGGGTTAAGGTGCTGACAGCTAGGTAAGAGAAGTTGCCAAAACTGCCTGTAAGGTGTAGGGATAACCAAGTCAGTGGAGGAGGAAGAGATCCTGTCAGAACAGGTCATTTAAGGGATGAACTCCTTGTGTTCTTCAGAGAGCGATCGCACCTTGAAGTTCCATGGCAAGGCTCTCACCGTGGCTATTGTTGACAGTTGAGAGTCCGAAGCGTGCAGAGTCCTTGGATAGAACTGAATGACGGCATTGGGAAATGTCAGGAGGAACCCAACGCACATGTAGCTCAGAGGAATGGCAATGTTGTCCTTCGTAAATAGGTTCTGCCTCACTCCAACCTTCAAAGGACGAAGTGCTGGGTAAGTGACGGGAAGGGATAAGGACTTGTAGAGAAGAGAGCTGTATCGCGAGGAGAATTGACACCAAGGCCTTCTCCTGTTCTATATTTCTCCTTTTCTCTTTATCCTTTTGCATCCAGGTGTCGGTTGCTCTCAACGTCACAACGACAAACAGTCCAAAGGAGGAAGCAATAGTAGAAAGAACAGATCACATTGACATGATGACGCATAGGGTCCAGCTAACGGGGCTTAGTGAGAGTAAATCGGGCACCTCTCTTGTACCTGGACTTCATCTTTTTTCTTCTTAGCAGGATCCTCCTCAGGCTGGAGTAGCCTCAGTCCTAGCTCCTTCTCCTGATTAGATAGCAATGACTCAGCCAATGGCGAAGGGCGAGGAGATCGGGCGATAGCTTGTGGATTGACATGGACCATCGGGTGGCCAGAGACTTCCACAGAGACATCGACCGACAGAGGCAGAGCGACGTAGTCATAGTCGTATTCGTCCTCTGCATCGTCGGTCTGACTCTTGTAAACTGAGCTCGGCTGGGCCATCCTAGGATGCTAGTCAAAAGGAGGAGGGACTACAAGGGTATCAATGTCCTATGAAGCTGCGATAGAGGAAGAGAGTTGTAGGGAAGATGGTGATAGACTGTGCATTGAGGATCTCCCGTGGTAAGAATCGTTCTAGGTCCGCTTCGCCTCTTATTTTCCCTCCATCTGCTTCGTGTCTTATGACGGAGTGGTGCACCTGAGCTCAGGTATGAAAAGTAGCAATCTAGAGATAGAGATTGATGCAGTTGAGCGCCAGAAAAGAGCAAACAACAGACTACGATGATAAGTCAGAGACCGGGAGCGAGCGGGAGGAATAGAGGACAGAGCAGAAGAAGCAGTGAGGCAGGAGAAGAGAAGCGAAGAGAGAGACAGAGAGAGAGAGAGAGAGAGATAAGAGAGAGATAAGAGAGGGAAGAGAGAGAGAGAGAGAGAGAGAGAGAGAGAGAGAGAGAGCGCAAGTGAGGGAAGGGAGAACGGAGACATAACAGCGCTAGATGAGAAGAGCCCCGGCAAGGTAGTAGGCGGAGAGTGCTGAGAGTCCACTGCTCAACAGCCGGTGTGGCCAGTCTACAAGCAGGAATATTAACGCACCTGCGAGACCGATGCCATCATCTCATCTCGTCTCGGTCCTCAGTACTATAGAAGCTAAGCAGAGAGCGCTCTGTCTGTCTGTTGGTCAGGCCAGCCAGCCTTCCTTCTTCAAGATCAATCTCCAAGCTGCACAACACGTACAAGGGAATTGGAACAATTGAACCTATTTTACAAGTTCCTTTCATATGGATTTAACCTAGACGGAAACATTAGTAAGAATTGAAAGGATAATGGAACTTTGCTATCGCTGATAATGCCGTTTACATCCATAACCGGACGGCCACATAGGGAAGAGTCACAATTGAAGAGGAGTTGGGCAAATGTACACATTGCTTGTTCCTACGGTAAAGGCTTACCTGCTGCTGCCGTTAATAACTCGCCCTACGTGGAGACCAGCAGAGAGAGAGAAAGTGAGAGATTGGACTAGTGACCAGAGTGCAGGCAGTGTGGTGACATCGGGAAGCAGCAGAAAGAACAGAAGTTGTGGACACTAGAAACCAGGGACGACGATGCTGGGAAGTTGCATATTTCTCTGTGGGTAAGACTATCGTGGACCTATATTATATAAAGGTTTCTAGGCTACTTAGACTTTTCTTTTTGAGGGGCAAGTCATACTGATCGCAACCATGAGTAAATAGAGTAGAGTGAGGCTAATGCTGTACGAAGAATGAACGATATTGGACTAGTCATAGAAGCTAAGGTAGTGTCGGCTTCTATAGTTGTTTCCGCGACCGTTCGTCAGAGTTGCGCCAGTAGTAGTTATGCGTTAACATGGCAGATTGCCCATTGCTCTTTGGCCCTGAAGCAAAAGTAAGCATTAGCGCAATTGTCGCGGCATCCCCCTAAGTAAAGCACCTACGATGAGATATCAGACAGATCAAGGTGCAGCCACTCCCTAGAGTCCATGAAGGCCCTTCCGAGAGGTTTCCATGTAGCCTCAGTATAAGTAGCTATTAGCTCGATGGGCGGCTGATGCCAGCAACAGGATAAGAAGCGTACACAGCCATATGAAATGGCTGCAAGAGTCGTTAGTAACATGGGATAGAAAGAGCTACGTAATAGGAAGGAGCCTAAGGACGCACTGGCGCCACCCATCAACGCTCTTTGGCCCTGAAGCAAAAGTGAGCATTAGCGCAATTGTCGCGGCATCCTCCTAAGTAAAGCACCTACGATGAGATATCGGCCAGATCAAGGTGCAGCCACTCCCTAAAGTCCATGAAGGCCCTTCCGAGAGGTTTCCATGTAGCCTCAGTATAAGTAGCTATTGGTTCGATGGTTGGCTGATGCCAGCAACAGGATAAGAAGCGTACACAGCCATTTGAAATGGCTCCAAGAGTCGTTAGTAACATGGGAGAGGAAGAGCTACGCAATAGTAAGGAGCTCAAGGACGCATTGACGCCACCCATCAACGCAAAATGGAGGCCGAGCAGTCCTCCTTGAATGAGAGCAGCCTTCGATGCAGCACAAGCCCTCCCTCCCAAACATAGCCAGGGGCTACTGTGTCCTCAGGAGCAGACAAATAGACTCAGTTTCGCCTTCTTAGATCACAGAATGTTCGCCCTTATCGGCCTCATATTTGTCGTCAATGTCTCGTGAAGATTGACCATCACTCTCGGCCTCCTTCCGCCAATAATCGACGCAGGTCATCCACGGTAGTGGAGATCTGATTCTCAATGTGCGACGGATTTGGACAGAAGCAAGTCTGGCACTTTCAAGCTTGCCTGCGACTGCTACCGACGGTAGTTTGTAAGATCAATCGCTACTCCTGCCTTCAAGCCTGTACGGCCTGAGAGATCAGGATTGCGAGATCCGGCCTTTAAGGACTGAACGTCAGACCTTTTACTGATCATCATTGTCTATGCTTCGCTGCTCCTGAAGGGACAGTGTCTAGTGGGACAGTTTATGTTGAAGGGGGTCATCTGAAGGGCTGCATCATTGGCTGCTCTTGAGAGTGCAAGAGAACAGGCACATCAGGCAAGCTGCTCACGATTCAACGAACGCAGGATGCAAGTGGAAGGCTGCAAGCGTTCATCTTCTCTCTGCAGTCAAGCCAGAAGCTCGATTGAATGTCTGAAGCAAGATCTGCGCGCTCACCACAGATTTTTTTGGTTCTTGTTGTGGTGACAGAAGCTGTAGGAGAGGTAGGAGATGTTGTGGACTGAGGAATATTTCAGACATTCGTGCCCATACCGCATAATAATGCACATACTAGCGGACTGAACTGAAAGATACATAGCTTCACATTGCAATGTTTCATGAAAGGTTTCCATTGAAGATCGAATCTTCAGAATCATCTCGAGTTCATACGAAGATCGGCTGAGGAGAGACTGCTGCCGAAGTGTATAAGAACGAGACCGGAACGGGGCGTGGGCACCGTTATCAGTGAAGGAGTGAGGACGGTGAAGGACGAGACTTGAGACGCTTAGACATACATAAGATTCCTGCTCCGCAAGGCTGCGAAGCGCAGGTTCCGCGAGCCTCAACCTGCCTGTTGTCTATGGCGTCGTCTAGCACGGAATTCGTAATAAGCAGAGAGCTACGGGGACATGAGGGTGCGGTAGGTGATCTCATATTCTTTTGTAAGCCCTGAAATCTGCTTACCTTTGTTCAAAACACGTGTTTGCCTCGGGGAAGGTACGGGCGATCTGTCAGTCTCCCGCTGGCCATGTTGTCACCGGATCCATGGATTGCTCGGTGCGCTTCTGGAAACTCGAGAATGACTCTTCGTTGGTGAGGTTTCACACAGCGTGATTTCGCTGCTTTAGTGGCTGCTTTGGTACCTTGCAAGTATATAAACACATCTCTCTTCCTATTTGCTGCTTCTCTCATGATAATTTGACTTTGGAGGTAGATAGGCAGTCTTACAAGTCAGAAGGAGGGCGAGGTGGCGTCCAGCCTAACTCTCTATGAGCATTGGCACTGGGTTACAGCCTTGACCTCAATGCCCCCAGGGGTCCTCCCAGACTGTCCGGAGGGAGGCATTGTCTCGGGCAGCATGGACAACATGATTCGCATCTATTCATTAGAGGGAACCTTGGTAAGAGAGCTTGTAGGACACATCAAGGGCGTGATCTCACTTAGCTGGACCTTGGACGGTAAGCATCCTACCTTACTCTAGCCCAAATTTAGGAGAGATAGAGAGAACCAGTGACCTGTAGCAGGACTCTCATGTCGCTGTACTGGCAGGTAACCTAATTTCCGGTTCATGGGACGAGAGTGCGAGGATTTGGGACGTGAAGACCGCCACATGTCTAGCTACCCTGGAAGGTCATGAGAATGGAGTCTGTGTCCTAGGGCTGAGTGACGGAAACATTGCCACGGGAAGCACAGGCCGACAGGAGGGGGACAGTATTGTGGACTATCAGATAAGAATATGGAAGGATTTCAAGGTGGTGAAGTCTGTCAGAGACCATCAGGGAGCCATACGGCAGCTGGTTATGGTTCCAGGTATAAGTTCGATCCCACAATCGTCTCCATGTTAGTACTTCTCTGCAGCTAACAGTCTCCCTGCACCGGACTTCATGCAATAATCTCTCCTGCTGTTCGGCCAGGCTCTTTGTCGTCATGCTAAGCCTTACACTATTGGACTTCCTAAAGCTTCTCAGTCTGGCCTTGCGCTCAAGCACTTGTTGGTCTGTCCTTGTCGCACCTGTCCTTCGAGTTCCTGATTGGCATTTCCCTAGTACTCACTGACAACATTCGTTCCCAGGATTTGGGTTCTTGTCGTGCTCTAATGATGGCACAATTCGTCTTCGAAGTAATGATGG
>FLMG01001436.1:47720-70166 GCA_900088475.1 Hyphochytrium catenoides
CATTATGCTTCTACTTAGCGGATCTCCCACAGGGCCATCACTCCCGTCTCTGGAGCATATTCCTCCCAAACCAGAAGTCTACTTCGTCTTCGATGCCATCAAGCTTGAGCCAGCTCTTCAGAAGATAATAGAGCTTAACAAATCCAGCCCCCCACCTCCAGTCGTGCTGACGGAAGACCAGCTTACCACACTCAAGGACACAGTTGATGTTCTTCAGGCGACATCGCGATGGCATGCTTCAGAATTTAGCGGACAACAGGTTAACGTACTCGCGGTTCTGGCTCTCCAGTGGCCTTTGGAAAAGCTGTTCCCCGTAGTGGACCTCCTGCGAGTTCTTGCAATTCATCCTCAAGGAGCGGCGACGCTTGTTAGTCATCCCTCAAACTTATTGCAAAGGATTGTCTCCCTTTCACAGGAGACAGAAGCCCCCATGGCCATTTCTTTACTCTCCCTAAGAGTCCTGGCCAATCTCTTTTCGAACGGGAAATCAAGGCCAGAGGTCCTCGCAAGTGTCTCTAGATCGGAATATCTAATTTCCATAAGGCACTTGTCAAGTCATCCCAACAAGAATGTGCGCCTCTCTCTAGCTACTCTGCTCTTCAACATGAGCATCGCTGTTAAGGAGAGTGGGAAAGAAGATCACATGCTCACGCAGAAGGAAATGCTTTCGCTTGCAAGTTCTACAATCCGGAACTCACGTGAAGATGAAGACATCATCTATCGCTCAACAGTAGCGATAGGGACGTCTTTCTACTATAATGGCCCGTGCCCTGAAGAGCTGCAGAGCGAATTGTTGGCGCTAACAGAACTGGTCGAGGGCCTAGGCGGTTCTTCCAGATTGCAGGGAGTGTGCCAGGATTTGCGAGCTTTGACAAACTATTTGAGCAGAAGATGAGAAAAGAATTAAATCAAGGCAAAGTAACGACATCACTGATCCTTAAACTATCGAGCAGTGCTAAAATTGTGAGCCTTTTGTTGATCCTTTGGCCAACCTTCAGTCTCTGCATATTCGCGCTCCTGCAACAGCAAACCAGAGAGATTGACAGCTGCCAGCACCATCAACTAGCCTTAAGAATATTTGACGAGCTATAATCTGCCACGCTATGGCACTTGAAGTGTTCTGGCCGTCCCGGACCTAGAGTTAGTCAAGCTCCTCTACCCTCTTTCCTGCCCACGACTCATCAGGAGCAATGGCAGAGACTAGGGCCTCGACCTCTTCTACGAGCATGCTGTGACTAACCTCTTTGGCGACTAACTGTGCACGCAGAGTAGAGACTTCAGCTCTTTGCTGGCGCTTTAACTGCCGTTCCAGGGCTTGAAAGCGGCTATAGGTCCGTAGATGCTGCTTTTCTCGCTGCTCCGCCTCCGCTGTCAGTCTTCGGTTCTGCTCCTGTTCCACCTTGAGCCGCTCTCTTAGGTCCGCTTCCGTATACATCAATGAAGAGATGGTTTTTTGGAGGCAGAGAATTGCGTCCCCGTCTTCCTGTCTACTAGCCCTTTCCGCCATTAGCTGCCTTCGAAGGTCGATGATCTCCGCTTCGCTGGACTCCAAGGAAATGCCCAACAGATCCGTCTGTGACCAATCGTCTCGGTTCCCGACGGCCATCGAAAGGCTTTCAGAGTGCATCGCCGGATATTTTTTCTGTAAAGCGAGAGAGAGAACCAGCAGCTTGAGCTCCTCTATTTCCATCGAGTGTGCTCGGAGTTTCGTTTCCATAGTTCCATTGGCGAAGCGGAGTCGGCGAAGGGCTTGGCGCAGACGCGCTACTTCAGTCCTTAGTCTCTGCTCTGGCTCTTCGTCTTCTTCGATTGCATCTCCACGTCCTCCCTCACTACCACTCTCTTCGCCCTTTTCATCCTCCGCACCCTGGCTTGCGCTATATTCACTATCATTATTCCAATCCTCACCAGCGCTGTTCTGGTCGCCGCTCTCCTTTTCTTCTTCTTCATTACATCTCTCGCTAGCCTCTCGCTCTTGCGTCTCTTCATTACTATCTCTCTCAACCTCTGTCTGACCTCTCTCCCCTGAGTAAACATCGACTTCACATCGACGACCCACGGTCTCTGGCTTTTGTCGTTGGTCTTGTTGGAGTCGCTCAATCGCCTTGTAAGTCTGTTTGTAACGATGCTTTTTGTGACCTTTGCCTTCCTTGCCTGTTCCCGAGCTCCGATTTGCTTTCTTTTGTGCCATCGGCTCTCCCTGTCCTCTGCATGTCACTCTTTCTTTTCCCTTGCCAGGAACACTAGGTCCCATATTCGGCCTTTCTGTAAGCGGTGCGGTGAAATTCTCCTGTACGCGGAACAGCAAGCATACAAGGACTGAAGGACTCATTAGGAGAGTTGGAAGACCTATCGCCCATCTGTACCACTGACTGAAGATTGAGAGGACCATGATGGCCATCATCCAGCAGTCGATCATGCTGCTGACTTTGGATGCGGTGGCAGTGGCATACTGCTTGCAGTCGACGATGAGTAGAGCAATGCATATGACTTCGGGCATATGATGATGCGAACACAGAAAGTCGCTGCGGATAAGGAGTGACATCGGATCTTTGGTAGACGCTAAGAGGAGGGGGATTCCGAGATGTGCTTGGCAGGTTGAACTGTCTATATGCTGGTGGCGCTGTGCTCGGCAGAGCTTCGGCTCAACGCTAGGAATACTCTGACTCCCTTATCTCTTCCTGAACTCGCCCACACTCTCGACCGCTCTGTATCTCTGGCACACACCCCACAGAGGTCTCCTAGTCCTTGTTCGCTCTATCTGCGGAGTTTGTCTCTCTTTCTTTAGGTCGTTAACCTGTCTCTTTCACGAAGAGATATTGGTTCAAGTGTCCACGTGTTGGAATATTTAATATACGCACAGAAATCCAGGCAGGATGACTCTAACATGGGCACTCGGTAGTCGTCCTTCCTTACAACCTTTACATACTGAGCTATTCTAATCAGTTAGTACTCCTCCTAAGCAGCAGCAGCAAGGAGAAGTACGAGTCAACAATCCTTTCGCGTGGGGGGAAGAAGTGGCGTGAGCCATCATATAAAGAGCAAGAGCGTTCTGCCATAACGCTCTCTTCTATCGTCGTTTGGCCTCGGACTGCCTACCTGCTTCATAACTAGGCGAACCCCATCCAACTAGCACGGGGACCTCTGAAGTCAACCACGGTTGCATAGTGACTAACTAAGACTAGCCAGAAGCTTCGGACTGGAGGAGGTAGATGGACCACGGGATTGCAGGCGCCAGGCAGAGGAGAAGGGTCCAGAGGTGTCAAGAGAGCAGCTCTGATGATTGAGTGAAGGTGAAAGGATGGGCCTGCGGCTGGTGGTGACGGTACAGCTGTGACCTTTGACAGCTTCTGACCTCTCTGTCACGATAAATCCAAGTCTAATGGAGTTCTGCCTATAAATGCTTACTTATACTTGTACACACATGAAAGCAGGAGGCATTGGTACCGACCGGTACTTGTAGATCTGTACTTACAGTACTTGTGCTTGCCATAAGGTATCTCCGTTAGCGGCTCTCTGGCTTCTGATGTTTGTTGAGCTTCTGATGTGAGTGAGAGGAAGGATCAACGCCGAAGAAAAACCTTCAGATAGAACGAGAGAAGCAAGCTCCAAGGCTTGTCGCGGGCTGTCAGGGCAGACCAAAGCAGTGGCAGAACCATCATCAATCGGGTCTTCCGCTAACTGTCGCCCTCAAACTAGCTATCTCACATGGCAGCATTCTAGTAAAGGCTTTAGCTGGTCGGGTCAGCCCGGCGTTGCGTCTGCTGGTTGTGCATCCAATTCGGTGTTTCGCATGAGTTAGGAGGATCGGGTCATTGTTAGCTGTGGTTGGGTTAAAGACGAATGAGCTCTCACCAGGATATCACCTGCGATCACTGCCACCAGAAGCCTATTGTGGGTACGCGCTTTAAGTGCGGAAACTGTCCTGACTATGATCTCTGTGAACGCTGCATTCCCAGTGCGAGAAGCATTCACGATGCTTCTCACTGTTTCCTCTATCTTGACCGCCCCACGCCACTGAGGTTGCCTGCACCAGCGCTCTCCATTGAGTTCTACCCACCAGCCCAAACTCTGCATATGGCTAAGCCCGCCCCTCAGGCAAACGTCCGGAATTCAGCTGCTTTTTCCTATCAGGCTCCAGCGCCACTTGCCACGGGACATCACAGCTCTTCGCTCTCCTTCATTGACAGAGGTCAAGCGTCCTCTGTTAATCCGCGGAGTTACACCTTAAGATCCCTAGCACCGCAAGATCTGTCTGCGGTCGTTACCAGTTCAACATTAGCTTCCTCTGTACGAAGATTCGCCCTTCGCCTCCTGCACCAACTATCGCAGCCACATCAGAGGCCGAGGCCACCGCAAGAATCTTTCATTGTCTCTCCTCTGAGTATCTGGCTTGCTCTAGGAGTCATGGCTTTGGGCGCAAGAGGTCAAACCTACAAAGAAATGTCTTCGGCTTTATACTTTGGAAATTCTAAGGCGGTGCAACAGTCTTCACTCTCAGAAGTCGAGAGAGAGTGCACAAAGGAAGATATAATTGTCTATGTGCGGGCTATCAAGGGGCGGTATGCCCCTTTGAGCTCAGCCAACCAGAGTTCGGCACTATCTCTGCGCTTGGACACTGCAACTGCTTTTATTGCTCCAGATACATTTCCCATATCTATGCACTTTCGGGACGAGGTCTGTGACAAAGCTTTTGGGGCAGAGATATTCCAGGGCCGAGGAGTCCTGCAGCCCAACATTGTCAACACTTGGGTCTCCTCTCGCACCAAGGGTCTTATCCCTTCTCTGCTTGAAGGGCCTCTCCATATAGAAACAGCCTTTGTCATTCTAAATGCGGTCTATTTGAAGGGAAAGTGGAGGCACCCCTTCCCAAAGCGCAACACACATTCATCCATATTCTACCCGCAAAACCCGGCCATGTCGACTGTAGGCGGTAAAGATTGTCAGATGATGTACCAAGAAAGCGCATCCTTGTCCTACTTTGAGACTGAGGCCGTCCAAGCCCTCCGTCTGCCTTACATTAGCACAACAGACTCGCAAGGTGACTTCGGCCAATCTCTTCCGTCCGTTATTGCTTACCCTCCTCATTTGAGTGCCGTTGTTCTCCTGCCCAAGCCTCCGCATTCTGTATGTGCTCTGCTGGAAATCTTGCAATCCGACTCTACCGCCTACACCGAGGTCCTCGCTGGACTTCGGGTTGAACAAGGAGAAGAGAAATCACTGGTTCAGCTTTGGCTTCCTAAGTTTGAAGCTAGATATCGGACAACCTTGAGAGATCCCTTAACAAGGATGGGCATGGCTGAGGCGTTCCACCACTCTGCAGACTTCTCAGACATGCTAAACCCGGTCAATATAGGGGACGAGAGGGCAGCTCTGGGTATTGGAGAGATTATCCACGAAGCGTATATTAACGTCGACGAGGAGGGAACTGAGGCCGCAGCTGCGACTGCAGTTGTTTGCTTTGGAGCGGCGGCTCCACGCACTCCTCCTCGAACGGTAAAGATGCGGATAGACCATCCCTTTTTATTCCTTGTAGTGGATGATGATACGGGAGATGTATTGTTTGGTGGGCTCATGAGGTTGTAACGCGGAAACAGCTTCTGACACCGACTAAAAGACGCAGACTACAATGGTTGATAGTGAAAGGCTGAGCTGAAGCAATCGGCTAGACAAGAGCCGCGTCTCCTTCTTGGAGTTTTGCCGTGACGTGGGTTCATTGATCAGAAGCCAACCTAGGTTCAATATTCTCGCTTGGAAGACAGTCGGTGGTTGTACTGGATTAAAGCTGATAGTGAAGGATGAGTCCGAAGTGCCAGGAACTGTGTAGTCTGAAGTGTCAGATAGTGGTCTTCCACAGCCGTGGAGAGATGTCTCAGCAAAGTCAAGGTCTAGACGCGGTAAAGTTACGCAAGCCCCTTCGGAGAAGTGGTGATGGCTCGGTATTGGGGAAGCCCTTCTTCTTTCGTCTGTAGGCAGCCTCAAGGGTCAAAAGCATAGAAGCGACCGTTGCAGCATCGGCAATCCCATCTCCAACAAAAGTACTGCCCGTTTGGTCAGCGACGCCTGTTAAGCTGTTGATAGCCAACCTCCTCAACCATTTTGTAATGATATCTGGGGTGGACTCCGGGCAAAGCCCATGACGTTACGCCGACCGGGAAGGATAGCTGTGACCACCACCATTCTTAGCAGCAGATATTGTGCATTGAGTAACGTCTCAATCCTCAGCGAGGTCTTCGTCGCCCAAAAGGATTGGCTTTTTCCATTGGGCCTCCCTAGTCCGCTTGTGATAGTAATAGTAACGCCCAGATTCCTTATCAAAGACTTTGTCGTAGGTCTGTCGGACGAGCTGTCGGGCATCAGTTTGGGCCTTCCGCATCCGGCACAAAGACTGAATCTGCTTCCAGACGACTTTCAGATACAAGACTGATGATGTGGCTGAATCAGTGCTTGGACTCAAGCATTCTTACCTTTGCAGCGGCTGTGTCAGTGTTCAGCTCCACCATCTGGCTCTTCCGACTCTTTTTGGCTTTCAGGTTTTCCTGTAGCTGAAAGTCTTCGATGTCCAGGTTGCGGAAGACCTTCGGTTTCTCCCAGGTCGACTAACGGGGGATGATAAGTCCAATAATCGAGAGTCGTTAGAAGAGGGCCCAGGCTTAAGAGATATAAAGAAATATGTAAAGCAGCACATCTTAATCAGCAAGAGATCTACCCTCCCCAGCGTGTTCGTTGACACTGCCCTTACCTCCTTCGTCTTCGCATTGTAGTAGTAAAACAGGCCCGTTCTTGGATCTTTTAGCTTTTGAAAGGAGGAACTGTAAGGGTAGGAGGGGCATCATATAGAGGAGCGTCCAGCGATAAGTCTCAAGCCAGCAGAACAATCGCGTTAAACACGGAGTACAAACGCACCAGAGCAATCTCCGAAACTTCGTTTTTGCTAAGTTTCCTTCCAGAGCCGAGACTATTTTCCTGAAGCCAATGTTTGGGAATGATGAGAACACGACAGAGAAAGAGAGACAATGCCCGCAAGTCACGGAGTCACGAAGAAGTGCCGCAAACTGGCATAAAGAATCCGTACAAAGGAACTGAGTGATGCCTCTAACTCTGGAGATAGAAGTAGAAGGCCGAATCTTCCCTACCTGACCGCCAGTTCTGGATTTTTTACGAGGAAGAGGTAACGTGCTTGTCGTTGAGGGTTAAAGTATCTCAGATGCGCTATGCCCCGAGGCCTTGCCCACTGGGACTTGCCTGTTTTAATGCTATAGAAATATTCTGGCGTTCCTCGTTCAGCGTTAGCCGGGACACACTGATAAGTTTGAAGAAGGAGACGCAGTCGCTCACGATAGGCTGTCTTTTTTCTGTAGAGGCATTGAATCATCACAGCCGCTCGGTTGTAGTCCGATGCTCCCAAAGGGTAGCGGAAGAGAGAGATGTTACTAGTCCCCGGTCTCAGAGGTGGTCTCTTGGAGGAGTTGGAGATAGAGGACAGACTGGCATCAGTCTGAGCCGTAGTGGCTCGTGCGGGCGGCTCTCTAGCTTCATTGGGTGTTGACGTTCCCTCTGGCAATGGTGGTGGAAGGTCTTGGCTAACACCCGTCAGACCCTTCATTATGCTTCACATAGAGAGAACACCGATTTCAATAGACATAGACAGATGAAGGGTGAGGGGTAAGCATCGCCTCTGTGAGCGATTCAGTGGTAAATACAAGCACTTGCTTCATACCGTAGGCTTTCCTCTGCCTTATACATTTTCGCTAGTGCCTGTCTAACAGCCTCAGTGTTTTGTTTGAGCTCTTTTTCCAGGGACTTGGCCCTGCTGTTTGAGGAAGTGAGAATTCGAAGCCTGACCGACCCTCTGCTCTTAAGTATGCGCATGTCGCCTTTCTCCATCACCTCCCTCACTTCAGCCGTTAGGGCTTGCACCTTCTGCACAGCTTCAACTCTAGTCTCGACTTGTTCCCTGCAGAGAAAGGAAGAGCGACATCTACTTAGGCCCAAATGGGGTACCCATGATCGTTTTGTATGCGACAGCGTACCGCTTAGACTTTCCGAGTCCAGACTCGCGCCACTCTTCAGTCTCTGTGAGAGGGCGAAAGATCGCCAGTTCACATTAGCTAAGTAACACATAACTAGAAAGCTGAAGAGATATTGGGTCAAGCGAGAGATCGTGGAGAGCTAAATGACGCTTGTGCCAGCTTAGAAAACGTGGAACGCTTCTTACTGAGTTCTACTCTCACTTACCATCAACGTCCACCCAGCGATGTGGTTGGCGATGCCATGGATGACACTTTATAAAGCAGTCCTCACAGCAGAAACCTTTCGTTTTGGGCTGAAGCCTAAGAAGGGAGAATAACACTCATTAGGGTCATGTGGCCTATCTTGATAAGCACCGGCAGGTAGCTTACTCTGCACAGCTAAAGCATTTCCTAGATGCAGGCTTTCCCTCACAGGTTACCCGCATGCTACAGAGAATCTAGGGATGGGATCATAGAAGGTTAGCCTTTGAGCTCAACCTTCAGAAAACACGCTAATGCAAGGGTGATGTAGCAGTCTTGAAGAGTTCAAGAGATATATGAGTTATTTCTCGAAGAGTTCAAGAGGTATATGAGACTGACTTACCAGCTGTGGCTGTTCATCAAGACCCGCGGGATTGAGCTTGGGCAACTTTCCCGGATCCGTCTTTTTACTCTCAGCAGTTAGGACTCTGCCAGCCTGGAGTGGTCTCCGGCGAGATATGGGTCTCCGAGAACTATGCTTGATAAACGCAAGAGGCTGTGGCAACGCTTCTTCTGGCCAAAGCGGATAGACTGAAATGGAACCATCCGCTTCATAGTCTCCCTCAGAGGGAGCAATCATCACAGGGAGCTCCTCCAGCGCCATCCTGGCCTATCCTTACGGCCAAGAACACCTCAGACCAAGCTCTCTTTTATCTCCTACCGACGATGCCTCGTAAGAAGAACCTGAATAGGCTCTCTCGCCAAAGTGCTCGCTAGTCGGCCGCGCTGTCCGGCCAACAATGATCTTCAGATGGGCGAAGGCTCGCGGTCCGATGAGCTTTGATCGCCGGTCGTCGCGCAATGTCAGCATTTGTCAAGTGCGTGGTAGTAGTGCGATGGCGTTTGTTCTTGTGAATAGGCTGTAGCCTTGTTTGTAACGTCCTAGTCGTCAGCTTGATTTATAATCGCTGCCGTTTGATTATCATCACGTGGTGGTGATGGATTTTCCCGCCAAAGTCTAGAGAACTCCCGCCATCTACACTTTGGAGTTGCCGCTTCCTGTCCGCTCTGTCCTTGGTTCTCATACAGACTTGAAAGGACGATGATCTCTGGAGAGTAAGATGATCTCTCTGTGGGTCAGACATCTGGATAGAAAGAGCGAATTGATGAAGAAGGGTTTCCCTCTGGTAGTCTCACAAGTCGTCTCTGGAAAGAGAGATCACCTATAGAAGTCGCGGTGTTTGAAGTCAAAGAGGCGGATCTTCCAAGCATCATGGAAGCTTTCCCTGCGGTTGCGATCGAGGATGTAGTGCGTGAACCCATACGCCAGGTCTTTAAAATGTTTGACGCCACCTGTGTTAAACATGGTGGCAGTCTTCCTGAACAGGGGCCGGAAGCTAGTTGGGGTGTCCCAGATTACTTCATGGCCCTTTTAAGAGATGAGCAAGCGATACGAAAGGTCAGGATCGTTCAGCGTATCTCTGGGCTAATTATGCCTAGCATGCTAATACGCTCTTGGGCAGATCCCATTGTTCACAAAGGACAAGTTCTCAAAGGGCGAGCTGAGAGTAGGTTCACTTGTCCGGTATCGCGGGATGGTCCAGGACATGTTTGATCCGGAATACTTTGCAGGCATATATGTTGCTGAACACCGGCAGACAGGTATACATCCCTTAGGCAGCTTTGACTTCAGGGTGATATCGAAGGGGAGAGAAATATAATCAGAGAGAAAGAGGTAGAGCATGGAGATAGGGAAAGGTAACTGAAGAACTTATTGTGGGAATAGCATTGGCATTGTTGGCTTATCGTTTGTGAGGCAAGGTCACGGGAGCATAAAGAGGTTAACTTATTTGCTAGACTTCTTTTCTCTCCGGAACTGACATAAGAGTGCTGAAGGTGACCGTCTTCTGATGACTGGCAAGTATCAGGATGAACCTGTTGACAACGAGAATCTCAGACCAGTGACAGACTCGGCTGAGACAAAGACTATGGAAAGGCAGGGGCTGTACTGCATTCCCATACCGGGTGAAAATCCGTGGATGAGGGAGGCTGTTGACTACAATAGACCTAGCATAGCCGCTAGTGCTAGCGGTAGGAGTGCTTTCCTTAGTATGAGGAGGCGATGTTACCCTGAATCATCCTATTCCCATCTCAGGACGCAGCTGCGTCGCCTCTATTTTCTTCTTTTCTCCCTCTAATCAAACTCTCTATACCTCATCTTATCGGCCAACATCAGAGGAAACGGTTCCTCCTTCTCACCTTTTATACAGAGGCAGGCAAAGGAGCCAAACGGAAGTTCTCGGAGTCAGAGACGATGCATTTTGCCGGACCCCAATCGTCACAAGCGGGAATCGCAAAGAAAGTCAATTCTGAAGCAAGCTCGTCGGAGCAGTATTGTAAGTATTTTGCTATCTTTCCAGCCCATGTGCAATGCAAGAGCTTGACTGTATCTGATTGCCCTCTAATTCAGCTGTTGCCCCTGTGAGTTCCTTCGATCTTGGACTTCCTTATGAAGATGAGACAGAAACTCCCTGCATCGTAATGGTAATGGTGTTTCAAGCTTGTATCCATTGACAATTCTAGCTCGTTGTCGGTTACCGCATGGTCATTTCAGCAGCAATGGTTGTGGTATACTTCCTTCCCAAGCGTCTTCATCTTTCTTATCAGGCCCAGAGAGGGGACCAGGGTGTCGTAAATTGTCATCCTCGGCTGAAGTAGCCGCATGATCACGCCCTCTGCCATTGAAACACTCCTGAATTCGCAATTTTCTGCTTAGGTCTACGATGAATGGATGCAGACTGTGAAGCTCAACGAGGCAGTTGAGTTCTTGGGCATTCTGGCTGTGGAAAACGAACTTCCGGTGACTCCAGGCCAGTCCATCAACCAGGGTGGCTTGGTATTTCCTATGAGGGATATAGAAGAAGAGGCCGCTCATCATCCTCCACCACACCTCGTGGCGAGACTCCACTGCCTTGGTCAGACGCAAGAAGCCCGCGACCCAAATCACTCACTATGCTGTCCCTTCCCCTCCAGTTTGCATCTCACCATTCAACCCTATCTCCTGTTTCACCGTAGCCTTGTTTCTCTTCTTTCCGTAGAGCTCTCGTCAGTAGCGCATTGTGTCGTGTGGCTATCGTTGCTCTACCAGTCCGTATTCTGCTCACCTTGGCTGCCATACCTCTGCACATGTTCACGCGCCTTTCCGTCTGGTTTCTGCTACTACCCGTCTTGACCTGGACCAACAGCGTTGAGAAGAATGGACCCTGTCGCCGAGTTGACCCTTCGAGACCCAGGAGAGTTTAGCTCGAACGAAACAAAGCTACAGCTTCTCAGGCAGTTTGGAGGACGGAACGTCTCCTCTGCCAGAGAGAGTCTCCTTTCCATTCTCCGCACGGTGGTAGGAGGTGTGATCAAGCCCAAATCTTCAACCCTTGTGACCTGGCCACATTGTTATCTCACTCTCTAGCACCTCATACGCTATAAGTGGCAATTGGTTGCATTGTTCCGGTCCGCCTTTAATCTGCCTCTGTTAACTGCCGACGCGCCCTCTTTCTTATTAAATGTCTCTGCACTAACCAACACCTTTTGTTAGACAACCTTGTAGCGGAGTATCTGTTGCTGACATTAGTCTCTACACTGTATCTGAGGCGGGAGGAGCAAGTACTTGGGCCCCTTTGCCCTAACGTTAGCAACATCCCCGACATACAAACATTCAATTCCTGTCTTCTTGAGCTTCTCCGGATGATCCTTCCTCGGTGTTGTTCCACAGATCTATCCCTTGAGTCACTCAACTCAAAACCTTTTTATCCTGTGAAGGTAAGAGGACTGACAACACTGCAGTATAAATTGACCGCGCCTCTGTCATAAACGTAACTTCCTCGCTGGTCTTCCATTCTTTCGCCTGCCAGGACTATGCGAAAAACAGATTGCGGACTGGCAAGCTTCAAATATGCCCGGGGACTCCGCTCATCCTTAATGAAGCGGGAATAACATCGGGCCAGGTAGAGCCGCTAAGAAGTGTCCTCGCTTACAGGGTTCATTATTCTCTTGGCTTTCTTAGCGAAAGGAACCATTTCTCTTGCGCTTTTGACATCGGATCACCAGGTGAACGAAACAGGTCTCAGGAATATCCAAGCGTTGAGAGACCTTTGTAGTAACCAGAAGGTGGGCCCTATGCGCCTTTGGCCTTTCCGAAGCTTGTCTAGATCATCATTCTTTACTACCACTTTTCGTTTACTGATCTATGTGGCCTGTCTCCTCTTTGTGCGATGTCTTTTGTTAACGGAAGTTCTTACGTAATCAACTCACGTTCGTCCAGGTGGAATGTGACTTCACATACTTCCGCAAGCACTTTGAGGCGGATTCACCAACCATTCTGCTTTCCTCTAGAAAGGTATGAAGAGGAAAATATGGTTCTTTTCTCAAATTGTGCATGCTAAAACCTCCACTAGTCTCTGATCCATTCAGACTTGGAGGTCCCTCTATCCAGCTCCAGCTGTCCAACCGCCCCAGCACCTCTCTCTCCGGATATGCTTGCCTCCTTGCGCCTATACCTGTGCGTTATACGTTCTTACTCCTCTACGATTGGAGAAGATGTCTCAGCGGTAGCTCAGGAGTTCTTTGTACAGAGTAGGGCTCAGGACGCGACTCTCTCGGTAAGTAGCAGCAATTAATACTGTTCTGCGTGTCTAGACCCTACCCTATGGGTTAGTCCTGACGCCTCGTCGACTTGTGCCCCCCTATGTAAGTCGTGTCTTTGGCCCTTTCTGGTCCAATTTTTACGGTACTCATGGCTTTGATCCAATCTGTTTCTGGTCCTCCGTTCAAGTTGTCCAAAGTAGACACTATCTGCGCCATGTGAAGCCATTGCCACTTGTCAATCTGTGACTACCGCTATTCTCAACCTCATCACGCTCCTCTCTACCGTTAGGGCGATGACCTCCATAGGTGGTTAACTCTAGCCCGCCTCTCTGCCATTTCTCACGGTGTCGAGACCGTTCAATTGTCTCACTGGACAGCTGTATTGGCTCTTGAAAGAGAGAGAAAAGCAAGAATATCAAGAATCAACCAATCTACCTTTTCCCCACGCTCTCCTTCATCTGTAGCTGAACCAGTTATAACTAAGACCGACCTTTAGCTTATTCGTTCACACAGGAATGTATGATATGATTGCTTTCACTCTCCTTTAACCCTTGTCCCATAAAGGTGCCCCTATCGACACATATGTGTTTCTGGACTTCAAATTCGCTCTTTCCCGACCCCATTGTCTTCACTTTCGCGGTTTATCTGGACCTAGTGTTGTCGTTTCTCAAGCCAGCGGCCGAAGTCTCCGTGTGAGGAGTCTCATCCTCTTCGCTCGGTTCCTCAATCAAAGAGGACATCCTTGCCTGCCAGAGTTGTTAAGTTCCATGGTGGAGAGCAATGGAAGTTTAGAGTTCCACTACCTGTCCTGCTAACTGCTCCTTGGCCCGGACTTCCACATCTTGGTTGTCTTGTGGGTCTTGACATCTTTCCACGCCCTTTAATTTGAGCTGCTTACGTGGGCAAGAGATTTCCTTAGTTACCTTACCTCGGGTAGGCCGTACGAGATCTACGTTTATTCTAGACTTCACTTTACCTTGTCCTGCTGTGCCTCCGGTTCTACCTCCTCTATCACGTTCTCCTTGCGAATTGTCCAACTTCCACCTCTAAAGAGCGGGGATGAGCTGCTAATGTCATAGCTTCCGCCTGTTACAAGATCTCATCAGGCCAAGCCTCAAGAGATGTAAGAGACTCCACCAAAAGTCAACATTAAGTAAATGGGGCGAAATAACGACCCAGAGACTAGTATACGACTCAAGAAGAGGGAGAAGTCAGTGTCCATCACCGTAAGAGCCATCCCGAGCTGTGAGGTAACGGTCGCTACCAGTGCCAAATGTACCTGTTCCAGGAAGGAAAAGGCCATTAGTGTCAAGATGAAGACATGACAATTGAGAAGCTGCAAGAGAGGTGCCGGCAAATGCTTTCTACGTACTAAAAGTGAAGGATTCCCATTGGGAAACTTTGCTTGAGAGGGTATCTGAAGGCCTTGAACGCGGAGTACCTGCGGTACAGAGCCAGCACCATATGGATCGTATGGATTGAGACAGACAAAAGCATCGAAAGGCCGTTTCTAGAGTTTCTGTGCTTACCAGTGCCTGAGGACAATGTGCCAGCTGTCCACTCCTCCCTTGCAACACGGTCCTGCCATCGATTATCAGCAAAGCAAAGCATTTGCACAATGCCTCCACTGGCCAGTTAAAGACCGAACTCTACACCATATAGGGGGTCCCTCTAACATATTCTAGCGGCTGATGGCCTCTTCTGAGCCGTGTTCCTTCCTCACCTCTCCTCCTAGTTCCGCCTGAGCTTTTTTAGCGTTCCTGCTAAGCAACTCTTCAATTCTCGCTGTCACCCGGTCCACTTTCTGACGAAACGAACTGTCGGCGTTCTTCAGCAGCCGGTGCAAATCGCTGTATATCCGGTTTGACCATGGCAGAGTAGCAAAGCGGGAACACCGGTTAAACGGATGAGGATAACGATGGTTAGACGGATGAGGATAATGATGATGAGTGCTGTCGTGCTCAGAACTAAGGAGATGAGGACGGACACCCCTTAAGAAGTAACAGAGACAGTTGCTAGTATCTAACGACCAATGGCATCGTTTGTATGGAAGAAAGAGAGGAAGGCTGTCGTTAGTGTAGGAGAGATGGGTACCATAGTACTGCCGGAACATCCCTTAGCATGTAATTGCTCTCCAAGGCGCTTTTAAACTTCAGTAAACCCTCGTACGAAGTCTTGTTCCGATCCCAGTAGAGAGAGACAAGAGTGTTGTTGACCTGCGAATTCATTAAGTCAATAACCTTATGTCCGTAGATGAAGCTACTATGGCAAGGTATCCAATACAGGGAGGCACTTAGGAGGCGACTAGAGGTTTTATCAAAGGAGTAATCAGTCAATGCAAGAGTCCAGCTCAGAATAGAAGTGGTAAGAGTGCCGAGAAGGCGACATCTAAGCGGGCCTCTTTTATCATCCTTGCTAGTGTACCAAGACATCAGCAGAACTAAATCAGGAGAGATGTTAAAGAGGGCCCCAGGTAGAACGAGAAGAGACAAATAATGTAAGTAGGGCCTTGTACCGGGATGACTTGCCCTAGGGCTTCTGCCAAAGCATCGCCTAGATTATTGCCCGTCAGGTCCAACAGCAGAAGAGAGGTGTTCGTGTGCAATGCCTAGGGTGGGGGTAGAGGGAATCGACTGAGAGCTAATCGACCACACGGGAGCATACACTTAACCGGTTTAGGAAAGGGCAGTGTTTGTCCCCATTAGGTTTCCTTCCCAAGTGAGGGTTAAGTGGGACCGGAGTGCACGCTTACTTGACAGGAGAAGTAGCAAGGACAAAACAGGCAAGGCCATTTTGGGCTCTGACCTGTACACTCTGAAGCGCAAAAGCGGGACTGAAAGGAGTGCCGTCAGAGCTAAGATAGAGATGTTTCAACGGTGGTCCCAGCCCAGTCACGGTGTTGATTGAACAAAGCTTCCGATAAAATGCAGGCGAGGGCTCGCTGGGCCGCTACGTTTTTTGAAAAGGAAGTGGAAGCAGAGCATCGGGCGAGTATGAAGGACCAGAGCGATAGAAAATACTTAGTAGGAGTATAGGGGCCCCAAGTACGGCATCAATGTAGCTAAACAGGGAGGCTTGAGGTTGTCACCAAGAGCATCAACAAGTTAGGAAGCTAAAGAGGGACATCCCGCCAATTGTTGGTTAGTCTCGAAGAAGCAGAGAGAGGATGGTTGCAGAGACTAAAAGGAGAAAGAGTACCGGCTAAGGATACGCACGGAAACGCCGGTCTGGCAACGAAAGGCTTCCTCCTTTCTTTTTACCTCCTTGAGCTCTTCTGTCTGCTGTAATGAATCTTCTATCTTTTTGACCACTCCAGATTCTTCATGCCCCTTCAGCAACTTGAACAGGGCAACGCCCGCCCCAGCCTCTGCCTTAGGGTCCTAGGAGAGAGTATACGTCAGTGTCTCCAAATATTTCTGGCAGTTGCCCTCGTTTTTATCCTGCTTATCTTTCTTTCCTTTCTGTCCCTCTCACGCTCCACTCGCTCGTCTGCTATCCACGATCGTACTAGAATTAAGCATGGCTCAAACTCTGAGAGCTTCTTATCAGTTCATGGGAGAGCTGTGGTTGCTTTGTACGCCGAATAACAATCTCGTTTTCACAATGCTCTTACTTTCAACGAGAAGGTTGAGGCCGCCCCTCCATTGTTTGAAAGACCAAGAGACTCCAGGGTAGAGCAGTGACGGAGAGCCTCAAGGATAACCGAAAGCTAAAACAAAGAAGAAGAGGAGGGAGGCAGAGAAAACTTAGTTCGTAACGCAGTGGTGGAGCCCTGATCTTCTTTCTCTTCTTGGTCGTCGCGGCTGTTCTCAAGCCAAAAAGTCTCTCCACACCGGACCATCATGTCTTTCCTGACGCCACTGCCCTACATACCCTCACCCTTCTTCTCTTCGCCAGCGCGGTATCTTGACGAACCTCTGCTTTTATCCCACGCTTCTCCTTACCTTATCATACTTTAGGCCACATCCAATAATGAAGAATAGTTTTCTTCTGGCCATAGGGTAACTGAGACAGGAGTATAAGATGGAGAGTTGAAAGATGTTAGAATCACGACAATTTTGCGGTGAGCTTCAACGCCAAGTGTCACCGGTGGATGATGTGCCACGAATGCTGTTAAGAAGAAGAAAGCTAAGTAATAGGATCAATCGATGCACAGATGAAAGTTGCAGCAGTACTACTCTTCGAAGAAGGAGGAAACGCAGCTCAGTCCACCCGAAGGGACAAGGAGGGAAGTTGTGCAGTACCGGCGGAGCAGCTTAGCAATGACCTCTCCCTTCGTGCCTCCGAAGTCACTCTCGGAGAGGTCCAAAGAGGAGAACACCCTGGGGCAGTGGTTGCGATAAAGGCTTTCGAGAAGCTTTTGTAGGGACTAAGAGAAAACCCTTGTGGGAAAAAGTGAGGAAGAAGATTGCAATGCAAAATGCCTCACCTGAGTAGAAGGTGCAGTGCCTCTCAACCGTACGTCGGCGAGAGATTCTGTGGCCTCGAGTACCCGCCCAAGGAGTAGACAAGCTGCATCTGTCAGCTGGTCGCAGAGAGGGATGGAGGGGGAGTACACAGAAATGCATGGTCAACGGCTTGGGGTGAATGAATAATTGTCACAGAAAAGAGGAGAACGGACTAATCGGTGGAAGAGTGTTACAGCGTAAGATGGAGGCAAGTGGGGAAAGAAGTAGGTCTGGAGACAGATTTACCTCCAAAGACGTGCCCGACAATACAAGGACTATAAAGGAGATTGGATAGAAGTCGTCTCTAGGCGAAATGTACCTTGTTGAAGGAAAGGTCCAGGCACTGCAGGGCTGTTCTATGTAGAACCGTGTTGCTCACCAGAGCATCCAGCACCACCTCAGTATTGATCGAAGTCTGGGCCTAGTGGGGATGGAGTGAGCACACCCAGGATAGATAGCAGAGAGAGTAGAGAACAATACAAGCGGCGCAGTCGACATGGGGCGAAGCAGCACGACCTCTAAAGAGAGTCTCCTAATCAAGGCTGTCAAGAAGGCACAGATTTCATCTTGGAACTTTGATGCGGAAAGATCTTTGAACTTCGAGGAAGCGGGAGCAGAAGGAGAAGGCAGTAGTAAGAAGGGTAAGAGGAGCTGAAGTTTGTTGCTTTCCGTACCAGACTTAGTCTCTGAAGGACGAAAGCTGACCTAATCCATTCTGCCAAAGCTTCTGAACCCTCAGGCCCCAAAGGGTTCTGAGAAAGATTGAGCTCCAGGAGAGAGGAAGTCCACTGAGGTGTGGAAACATCCACCAGGAGTATGCACGGTGAAGGCAAGAGAGAGAGCAATGGTAAGGAAGCTAATAATCTCTAAGCAGAAGCATTGAGCAACTGAGATGCTGATAAGAAGATGCAACGATGAGCAAAAAAAAACAAAGATTGAGCCGTAGATTACTGACATTCCAACAAGCGTAAGATTATATAAAGACAAGGAGAATAGGAAAGGACAACCTGAGGCGTTTTCAGGGTAGTCATCAGAGGAGCAATCTTCTCCCCAGTGAGATTTGACCGCGTCAGGACTAGCCCCTTTGTTCCATGTGGATTGTAAGCCAGGTTGGCGGATAATGTAGACGTAACAAGGAGAAGGTACATGGTTTAGTAAAAGCACGGAGGAAGTATGAACAAACAATAAACGAGAGCTGGGATGGAGGGTGAGCTGCACACGCACGTTCGTTGAAGAGAATATTCGACCTATTCGTGGAAATGTGAGGAACATGTGCCGCTCACGAAGGACAAAAAGCCAATCAGCAGATAACTCCCTTAGCAAAGAAGTCAAAGACAACTTCCCGGTACTTTCAGCTCTGGCCAACTGATTGGCAGCACTCAGCCTACCTGTAAACCTGGTTCAAAGGTAGAAAGAGCTACAGCAAGATGTAGAGGAGAGTCCTCTTCTAACGGATTACCCGAGAGGCACAGAGCTCGGAGGCCACGGTGTGTTCCTCTTCCTAAACCTGAAGTCTTTTCGCTGGTTGGCAGTTTCCTCTCCATCATGGACCTCCGGACATTCAGTTCCATGCTCTGGTCGTCCACTCGTACGTCTTCTTCGTCCTCTAGGCCTTCACACTCAGCTTCGGTCCAGCTTCCAGATGAGCAGGAGCTACCGTCCATGGATTCTAGCCCTTCCGTATATGAACTCCTACAGACAGCTCGCAGTCAGCGCCAATGCAATGTCGTATGCGCCCTCAATCTTAATTATTCACCCCCATTCATTCTTCCTCTCAGGGTCCATCTGAAGACCGTCTGCCCTACTTCTAAGGATCTCTAATCGCGTTCACTAATCGGGTTCAGCTCTCCTTTTCCTCCTCCTCGTCACATGCACCGACTAAGTGTACCTCAGCGATAATCTCTCACTCTGTCTTGCAACTTCTTCCTCCACAGGCAAAGGGTTGCAGTTTCTGATAGAGCCCTGGGCGACGCCCACCCGCATCAAAGCAGCGAAGACTTCGGACGTGAAGGCAACTCCGGTTAAATATACTCTAGCTCAAGGAAGACACCGAACCGAGAAAGAGAAGGTCAGGGAAGGGTCAACTAAGAAAGAGTTACTCTTACAGATCACTGCAAGAAGGAGTGTAACAAATTGAAGGAAGATAATAGCAGCAGACACAGGTTATACTAGTAGATGGGGACTACTCGGATTGTAGACCGGGGAAGTAACCACTGTAGACGGACGAGTCAGGGGCTTAGAGAACAAAGTGAAAATGTCGCCCTTACCTTTCAACAGAGGGGTTCTGGGCTACAAATGTAAAGACACATTTGACGGCCTCGTCACCAAGTCTAAGATCTCTAAGGATGACACTACGAGAAATGAAGGTGTCAGAGAAGTGTGGCATGCATTTTAGGCAATCACATCATAGATAAAGAACAACATCGCACCCAACGAACGTCAGCGAAGGAACCCAAGAGCCGATGCTAAAACATTCACAAATAGACCATAAGAGACCCCAGTCAAGAAGGTCTGCGGCCCAAAGATGTGCTGAACTGAAAGATGATGAGCTAACATAGTAGGCAGAGTGGTCTTAGCAATCAGAATAGACATAGCCGAGGGTGGGTCGGTCATAAGAGGCTACCTTTGGAAAACGTCTGAGTGCCGGAGAGAACCAAGGAGAGCTCTCACGTCCAGATGACTGCGAGAAACAAGTAAGAATAGCCAAACGAGATGCGGCACCACGGTTGAGCTCGGAGTACGACTAACGAAAGGTAACAACATAACTTGCAAGACACACAGCAAGGGATAGAGGTGAGGCCAGGCAGGCGTAGCAATGTGTTCAACAGAGAGAAAGGAGCGAAAAGGAGAGAAGTGTGAGATATGTAAGGACTACAGAGCCATCGGGTTTGATTCCTTTCCCTTACCTAATAGGCGGATCAATACAACGGGACAGGATGCTCCATAGATCAAGATCGTGGTTCCTGATTCGTCGACGACACAAAGTAAAGCACTTAAGATGTGTAAAAGAAGAAAATAGTCCCGCAACAGAATCTAACGCACTACCCAGCTGACATCAGCCATTACACCATCCCAACCCCAACTTCAGCTCCCGGTCTCTGCGCATCTTACCGTCGCGCAGCTATTGTCTCTCTATACGAATGAACTCTTATCGATCGCCACTTCTCATTTATAGGATCACTAGACTCGCGCTTCTTCTTTCTTGAAGCTCAGGCAGGGGCCCTATCAACTCCGCCACTAAATCTTACCGGCATTTGGTCAGTAAGAACGGTTTGATTAGCTCTGCTACACTGACTCGTAAAGGTGCCTTGAACATTGCACAGCAAGCTTCCTGTAGCACAGCAGGGCAAAACACCCGACACAACAGAAAGAGATAAATCAGAAGACGAAGCTTAGGGCTCCACCCTGTAGGTAGATGAGCTGCAGGGTAAAGTTTGGCAGTACTAAACGAGACGGCTTATGAGATAGAGTGAATTGAGAAAAAGTGACGGAAAGGAAAGAGGATACGAGAAATAGAGGGCATAGAATGAAAGAAAGCAGGCACAAAGATTTTGCCTTACATAAGTGTTCAAGAAGCCATTATAGTCATCTAGCATCACTATTTCCTCTTTCCAAGGCAGTTCTGGGGGTATATCCACCTATTGAGAAGGGCAATAGAAGAGACAAAGGGATCTGAGGGCACTAAGGGAGGAACAGTGAACTGCCCTAGCACAAACGCTAGGACGCCTTCCTGGGCTTCTGTCTCTCATTACTGACCTGCAGCCGCTTTTCATCAGGAAAGTTGTGCTGCAGAGATGAGATAGTCTGCTGGAGCAGTCGAATAATAGCTTCAGCATGCACCGAGCTCTCTAAAACCAGCCTTTGCTTTTGGTCGTAACCAATCTAGGCAAGGCAAAAGAGTGAGGCAGACAACCAAGGTTTTCAGTAAAAGAGACAGAAAAGGCGTCATCTGGACTGAGCACGCGCATACCAGCCAGATGAAAAAGAAAGAAGGCATCACGGGAGCCAACCCACGCTGGCAAAGAGAGCGAGTGAGGACACGTGGTTTTGGGCACAGACTGATGCCGCGCGGCCATTAGGTTACCTTAAGGCGGTCCAGATGGATATGATCTACTGCTATCGAATGTACTCTCAGAAGAGGCACCGCTTTCGAAACCTTGAGACCTAGCAGAGTCTTTTTGACGGTATAGAGCATGTACTTTGAAACCACAAGCAGTCGTGATTGCTGTTTCTTCTGTCTGAGCTGGCGGACCCATCCTGAGCGGACAAGTAGCCATTAAAACCACTAGTGTCCGTCTCCTGTGCTCTCTCTCCCTTTCGCGCCCTCGCCATTCTGTTCCTCTATCGCTGTCTTCTTGTTTCTCTTCTCCCCAGTCCCTGCCTAGCATAAAAACCTCGCTCCATCCACTCAATAGTATGCTTGCAGAGGGCGCCGCTTCGTTTTACTCACTTACTCGCCATCCGCGGTAAGAAGCTGAAAAGCAAAAGCAAACCTACCACTGAACAGCAAAGCATCATAGGGCGCAAGCCTGACAATTCTTGCCAAGTAGTTATTGTCTGGGACCGCGGCAGCGGGCTGCAGTCCCTCCTTCCTGTCCTCCATGTTCACCTTGGAGGAAGGTCAGCCTAAGGACATGTTTACGAGCTGCGTAGAGCGTCAATAGTTACCCTAGGAGCCTGTCCTCCCGCCTTATAGCTCTGAAGAGAGGAGAACAAGTACTTGAAAGGCCCACCCCGCAGCCTAGCCAAGAAGGGAAGAAAAGCAGAGATCTGAGAGCCAAAGAAAGCAGAGCCCACGATGATCTAGTGTGCAAACAGTGGTTTGCTGTGTACAGTCTTCCTCAAGATCTTAGGCGTCTACTTATACAAGGGACATCCGGAAGCGGATTGCATCCTGTGAGGATGCTCAGAGGGATCAGGGGCAGGGTGAGGAAGAGAATGCATACTATTAGACAAACAGAAAAGGCGATGATTGCGAGAGACTACAGACAGGGTTGTATGGGGAGAGAGGTAGAAAGAGAGACAGACGGGGATGGAGAAACAGAGCTATGAGATAGAGACAAAGTGAGAGAGAGAGAGAGAGAAAGACATCGACAAAACCGAGAGGCAAAACAGAGAGAGAGAGAGAGAGAGAGAGAGAGAGA